>MU182036.1:595304-649327 GCA_016904865.1 Pissodes strobi
AGGCAAGCGACTCTCACTTGGGTTGTACGCCTAAAATACCGTTGAAGTATGCTGCGAATTTTGATACCTATATGGATGTCTATGAAGTGTATGCATCTTTTCATGACTTTTTATATAAAAAGACGATTAATGAGAGGAAACAAGGTGCCTGTTAATGCGTCTATGTTCTCCCAATATAGAGGGACTATGATCCATTGTAAGGACTTACACAAGCTACGGCTTTGTATAGAAATGCATATACTAGACATATTAAGACATGCAATTTTGATTGTTGATTGAAATCACTAATATGAAATTTTACAGTGCTACGGTATTCCTAATTCGGTAGAGATTTCAATTTTATATTGGTTTTGATACTCATATCTGAAGGTATTTTTGTGCTACCATGTATAGGTTTTGTATAAAAAAACAATACAATAGACATATTAAGAAATTAAAACAATAGATTAGACATAAAGACATTTTGAAATTAAATGTTGATATCACTAAAATGAAATTTAATAGTTGCGGGTTCTTAATTCAGTGAAGATTTTAATTTTATATTGGGTGCTACTCACATCTGAAGGTATTTTTTTTCATCGATATGTGCCACAAAAATTTCTCATCATTTTCCGTAGACTTTAGATATGCGATAAATTAGACTTAGGATTTGACCAAAATCAGAACTTACCTAAACTGTATCCCATCAATTTAAAATATGTGCAAAAATATGAAAAGTATATGTATTAAAATGTTTTAATAATATACACACTTTATAAATTTTGCTTTTCATATTTTGGCGTGTTATGAAATTCAAGGACAATAACTTAGAACAATATGCATTTTGTTACCTTATCTTAACATAAATACCGATTTATCGTAATGGATTAACCAGAAGCCTGAAGTTTGTGTCCCTGTCAATTAATTCTTCGACCTTGAGCTCGAGGAGGGGGTGGGGGTTAAGGGTACCATTTTTCAGTTTTTCGCTTAAATCTCGAAAACGATCACTCCTATCGATTTTCATAATTTATAAAAATTAAAGCTAACAAAATTGTCTACAAAAATGGTCCTATGCACTTTTGTCGTAGGACTAACCGTAAGCAAGCTACGGGCTTTTGAAGTTTGGATTTAAAAAATCCCCATTTTTTTCCCCACGGATACAGGAATATGCGACAACGATAACACGCTCGTCCATGATATAATGAAGCAGAATAGCCAATTATGCCTCCTTCAAACTAAAGTGAAGGATGCACTGTCATCCTTTGAAGCCCGTGAGCCCACTGCTGCCTTGTGGGTGCAATACTTTCATATGGTATCCCTGATGAAGCAGTTCATTGAAGCCGAACGTTCAGGGAACTGGGAACTGCATCTGTGCTCAGTGCAGCAATTGTTGCCCTTCTTCCATGCAAGTGGCCACTTGCAGTATGCGAAGTGCGCGCATTTATATCTGCAGGATATGCGTTCTCTTCCCACAGCTCTTTGACAATTTCACCAAATACTTCGCTGTGAGCAGATCAGATTCGCCCGGATCTGGAAACTGGTCTGATATGATAATAGAACTCACTTTAATGCGTAGCATGAAGACCCATGGAGGGTTAACAAGTGGGCGAGGGATAACTGATTCTGTACTGGCGAGGTGGATTGGCGGAGCACCTACGTCAGCAACAATTTGCTCTGCATTGGAAGACTTCGCTGGCCTGCACTTCTCTACAGGGGCGCAACATATCGATTATCGAGTGTCTCGGCAGAAAAGAGATGATGGGGACAGAAGGAAGCTCCTCAGTTGGTTTTCTCAGCACCCTCCCTTTCCAGAATCACATGCATTAGTTTCCCTCACAACAGGTGCCGTTGCGAACCGCGATGTAAATTGCCACAAAGCACTACAAGAAGGCAAGATTACGATGAGAAAGATGGCAGGACAAAAATTTGGCGAGATAAAACAGGCTCGAAAAGACAAAGTATTATCACTGGCCTCTATGAGCAGTACTATAAAAATTGACAACGTTGTGGAGGTGGTTGATCCCCTTCTTATATTCCAACGAATAGCTATTTCTAAGAAGAACGACGAGGATTTACAAGATCTTCTCTGTTACGAACTGGTGCCTTTTCCATTATCGCTCTTTGATGAAAAGGGAATGCGGAAGACAAAGAAGTCTGCTTTATATGATATTTGTCCTGTTCACCCCGTTACTCCGGACCTCAAGGTTCACACTAATGTGATTGACGGTGGATTCCTGATACATCGAGTCAGGTGGGATACAGGATCAACATTTTCAGTGATATTCAATCAATATATCACTTACATAAAAAAGCACTATGGTGAATGCTGCACAGTCGTTTTTGATGGCTACTTGGACACTGCCAACAACACAAAACGTGCAGAACAGAAACGTCGTGCCACCACCACCACCACATCAGTCGATATTGATTTCACCGAAGAGATGGCAGTGATGACTCAGCAACAACACTTTTTGGGCAATGAAAAAAATAAGGAAAGGTTCATCAGAATGCTGTCTCGGAAAATGACTGCAGAGAGGATAGAAATTAGACAAGCTAACGCTGATGCAGATACAACTATTATACCGTGCGCATTGGAAAAAGCAGACTTTAGCTGTTCAACGGCTGTCATAGGCGAGGATGTGGATCTTTTGGTGTTGCTGATCGCTTTAGCTCCAAAGGAACGAGATATAAAGTTTTTTAAACCTGGGAAGGGAAGTGAGGAAAGTAAAGCATATTCCTTCAAGGAATTGCAGGAACTTGACTTTGCAAATAGCATTTTAGCGGCTGCGATATCACTTCTGCAATTTTCCGAAAGGGCAAGTCAACAATTGCTAAATTACTTATGAGGGATAACACTCTGCAATTAATCGCCAACGTATTTTACGCAAAGACTTCAACACCCGAGGAAGTGGCAAACGCCGGGGAACAGATGTTCCTAGCAATATACAAAGCCACAGTTACAGACTTGGACAAACAGCGATATGCAGTATTCCTAAAATCCACCACAAGGGTGAAGCCAGACCTCCTCTCTCTACCACCAACTAAAGGCTCTGCACTGCAACACTCATACAGAGTTTATTTTCAAGTTCAGGAATGGCTGGGCAACAAACTGGAACCCACTGATTGGGTTTGGATGAAAGGAGCAGATGGAGATCTTCAACCCTTGACAACTTTAAATCAACCTGCCCCACCTGCCATTCTTTCAACAATATTCTGCAGCTGCACCAAAGGCTGTGGGGCCCGTTGTCGATGCCGCAAATCAAGTATTGTTTTTTTCTGATGTTAACTGATGGCTATAAGTAAAATACAACGGAAAAATAATTTAACTTAAAACTTGAATCTTTAACAGGTATCCTATGCGCGTCAATATGTGGTAACTGTGAGGACGCGTGCACTAACGGCTTTCGAGTTGAAGATGACAATTCAGCATATGAGGATGACCAGGAAAACTTGATAGACCCCCTTGACACCCTTTAATAAACTGTTGGACCAATAATTCATTTATTGTAAGTTTTATTTAAATAATCTATATTCAATCATCTTTTAGTTTTTTATACTTGGGACTTGTTATCACTTATAATTAATATTCTTTACACTTTAGCTACCAACTGCCTACTGTGCTGGGTTGGCACCACATTCATTCTAAGTTAATGAAACACCGAAAATGCATTAACTATTATATTGATTTACGTTTACAAAATTGGCACATAGAGTATTAAACTATATTGAGGGAGCTCACTTAAATTCTACAACTACTACCGGTGGTCTAACATCTTCTACCATAATGTCTCTCTCTCCAACTTATCACCTAAAATACATCCGCTTCTAGTATATTCTTTTCGCGGTCTATTCAAATTTTAAATTTACAACACATTGATCTACTATTATTCTACTGAACAAGACTGTAATATAAATTTCATTGTTTAGTTTGAAGACGCGAATGCAGCATTTGGGGATGACTAGAAAGACTTTATGGACCTCCGTGATCCCCCATCTCCTCTAATGAAGTGTTGGACCAATAAATTCATTGTCCTACGGTTTTAAATGCAAATAAAGCAGATTTTTTTAAATGATGTTTATTTTGTCCGCCCTATAACTCGCTTACAATTAGTCCTACGACAAAAGTGCATAGGACTATTTTTGTAGAAAATTTTGTTAGCTTTAATTGTTATATATTATGAAAATCGATAGGAGTGATCGTTTTCGAGATTTAAGCGAAAAACTTAAAAATGGTACCTTAACCCCCACCCCTTCCTCGAGCTCACCCCCCACCCTCGGGGACTTTTGGTATATGTCTACCTTAGTGTAGAGAAAGCGTTTAAAAAAAATTCCAACTCTCTAGGAATTTTTTCCACCGATTTGCTTAATTTGACTGAGCTATTAGTATTGAGATGTCTGACTGCAGTTAGTTCATTATTAGGTGTTATTAAGTATGGGGGCTGGTAAAGTATGTTTGGAAGAATAAATAATAAACACTTCTTGGGCTGTCAGACGTACATTTTTACTCATGTTTATTTAGTATATCCGTGTGATTTGTATATAAAGTTTAGATTCGTACATTTCGCGCAAGAATTGCTAGATGTAGCTTACGAGATCACGTGTTCTACGTGACATGAATACGTAATTCGAAAACTTTCATGGTAGTTTAGATCCCTCAATTTAACATATGTAGTTATTTTCATTAGTAAATATACGGAAAACATGTCATCCTACTCCTAAAGAAAACGAAGTTTAGAAAGAAGTTATAAACATTTTTAGACACGTGTAAATAATATTATAATGTATGTTTTTATTCTGATTGATGTTTTGATGGCAAATATTTGTCTTTTACGCCACTTGAATACCTTAACAATATTCAAAATTTCAACAAAAATAGTTTGCAAGTCAAGATAAGACATAGTTTGCAAGACGTGTGCAAAACTTGCAAGAATAGAGATTTGTTTTTGAAATATGAAGTGCCAAAAATAAAAATTGGTTTAAATTAATGTTTAAATAATCTATGTGTCATATATGTTGCGATTTTGGAACTGTGCTTGGTACGGATTTACAGGGCGTAATAGTATGATAAAATTAAATTTAAAATTATTTTGTAACATACAAGGGATCTCTATAAGACCTACTTTTTTCATGGAAGCATCCTGCATGCAGTTTCATTTTGGAAAATTTTTATTTTGATCGTTTTTAACAATCGATGAAATTTTTATTACAAAAGCAAAACAATATTTTGGCCAACATTGTTAATTAATTAATGAAGTCGTCGGCGTTATTTTTAGCGTTTTCTTCTTACAATTTATTAAATGAAAGTACTTTAAACCCTTTATAGGATGATTATCGTTAAATCTACCCCTTCTCTCTTGTTTAACTTCCAGTCGCTTAATAATATAGTAAACTAACTGATATGTTTTCTTCTCAGTCAGTGCTAATATTTTACCTATACGTATAAATTAAAAAATACATACGCACTTTGATTTAATCTTAACTTTGTATAAATGCAAAGAAATATTTCTTTAACATAAATCGTCCAATTTATAAATTGTATATTGGACTATTCGCATTCTCAAATAATTTATTCAAAACATGATCATAGATATTTTCCAATTAGTGCTAGGATGTAACTTAGTTCGGGTTATCAAGGTTGCACTGTAATGGATACATTAAACCACAGATCTATATAGCTACGCAACAGATGCTTACTCCGGTATTAAAAGTGTCGCTCGCCAATAATGCAATAAACTCAAATATTTTCCTATTTAGACGTGTTTTGCCCCCCCGTGTTGCCAAGTGGCGAACTGTAGTTTACCTTTCATATCACATTATGGTATTACTCATTTTCTTGGCAAATTAATATCCATTATCAGATTCAGTGTGCTTGAACATGGGCTAAAACTCGTCTTAAATATCGATGTAAAACGTCATTACAAATTTTGTTAGCTTATAGGTACTGTAATATCTCTTATTTATATTAGGTAATAATATTATCACGCAGGTTTCTGTTCCGAAGATCAAAGGAATTTTTGAAATGTTTATCGACATGTCAAAATACAATTTAATTTTGTTTTAAACTCTACTATCATTATTATAAATTTGTTCATTTAAATTGCCGTTTCCTTAATAAACTATCATACTTAATTAAAAATGTAAAAATCGTATTTTTCTAATAACATATGTTTGTGTTAATTTGATACATAAATATTAATAATAAAACTCGATGATTTGAGCGGGTGAAAAAGTCAGCAGAAATATGGTTAGACGTGATAACTTGGCAACACCGACCCGTTCCTAGACGACTGGTTCACCCGCTCGCGAAAGCCGGTGAACATTTTTGGCCCCGCGCAAAAAGCATTGGAAGAGGTATCTGTTGCGTAGCTATATAGATCTGTGATTACACGTTTACTTTCGAATGCTAGTCTTTGTGACTTTTCGACTAACATAAGTAGTGTATACAGTTTATTTTAAAGGGTTGAGTCAATAATTACGCTTTTTATAACTAATGCGTACCCATAGGCATATGATGCAATGAGCTCGGATGCGAGTTTCGTAAATAAATTAAAATCTGTCACGGTCATGGCAGTAATTGATTTTGGTCGACTATTACTGTATTTTTATTGGTTATAAAGGAATCATTATCAACACTCTGGCCATCAATGAATTTGATTAAAGAACAGATAGTAAATGTCTAATAAAGCAATTAAAGTAGGTACAGGAGTTTTTTTAAAATAATCGCATGGATGGGAATAACGATGATTGAATAAATAAAAGAAATAAAATTAACCTTATAAACTATACATGCATTGGATGCCCTAGCATTAGTATATCCGAAACCGTAAATGATACGTGGTTGGTCAAATCAGGACAATGTTGCGCAATTTAGTACTGAATAAAGCTATGTTTTGAAAAGTAAGAACTTTCTATTAATCTTGTAGATATTGAAAAAAAAAACAATATTTTAAATTTTGTTTCTCACCTTATTTCTCACATTATTTGAAGAGATAAGGCAAATGAAATTTACATTTTTATCGCTATTTTTTCTCCGCAACGAAACACGCACTTCACATTTAGTATCCGACACTTCGGGGATCCGACATTAATGCTTAATACCTAATTAGTGCTTGCTTAAACGTATATATTTTATTCAACGTGTTGTGAGGGTAAGTGCTACCGAAAAACGGAATAGAAGTCCAGATATCTATTTAAAAAATAATATGATGATGGTGGCTCGAAGATGAAACGTCGGAAGTCAAGTCTGAGGATACGTCTTGAAGCGGAGAAAAATGGGCAATGAAAATGTTAATATTATTTTGCTTGCTTCCAATAAAGTCAAAAAAGATTGGCTTTTAGGAATCTTCGAATTTCCAAAACATAACTATATTTATCACCCGGTTTATATTAGAAATTAGAAGTAAACTGTCTATCAGAGTAAGGTATAATATGCAGGGTATTCCATTTAAAAAATAATAACTTTTGCAGATATTTACCATATCCGATGTTCATTTTTTTTCATGATATATCATATAAATTCTTCAATATCTCTTCAAATAAATGAGATAGGCGAGGGTGCAAAATATATCCTATCATCCTCTGTAAATTTCCTAATACAGTAGAACCCCGATTATCCGAAATAATGTGGACCCAAGTGCTTTCGGATAATCGAAATTTCGGATAAAACGGAAATAAATATTTACACTCATAATACTTTTATTGAAAAAAGTAAATGCGTATGTTAAGTGAGTGTATACCTATAAAGTTACGTAAAATATAAACATGTGGATACAAACATACATATTTACGAGTAGTTAGAAATTTTTAACTGTACACGTTTTGCATTGTTCCTATTTTTGGCAGCAATATCCCTCCAACGTTTGATAAGTAGCACATCAGCTGCTGTCGCATTTTCTTGTTGTTCGACGTATGTCAAAGCCTTTTGTAGAGCTTCTAATCCATCAGAATGCGATATTTTGGCAGATATTTCTATCTCATTGTCACTAGCATCACTTAAAACTGTCTCATCGCCATTGTTACAAACAGTTTTTATTAGCTCTGTATCAGTTAATTCTTCCACCAATTCATCACCATTAATCCACTCACAAACATCTGCTTGGGTAGGATTTTCACACCCTGCTATTTTTACGACGAGCTCATGTAAATTTTCGTTGTTATTCTCATAGTTTGCGCAAGGTTCCATTTCTTGCTTAATTATTTTCGACCAAGATTTTTGTAAAGTAGAATTTTTTACTTGGCTCCATGCTTCTGCTATCCAATATGCCACATTCTTGAGGTTAATCTCTTTTAAACAATCAAAGAGGTTACAACCATTATCAACTTGATCTAAAATTTGCTCTAATAACAAACGTCTGTAATTGCGTTTTAAATTTTCTAAAACTCCTTGATCCATTGGCTGCATCAGTGACGTTACATTAGGAGGCAAAAACATCATTCGTATTTCTCCACTTTTAAGTTGCTCCTCAGTTGGGTGGCTCGGAGCATTGTCTAATAGCAAAATACATTTTCTCGGATATCCGCGTTCATTCAAATATCGTTCTGTGTTGGGAACAAAATTATTGTAAAACCAGTCCTTAAATACACCGGCATCCATCCAGGCACTTTTTTGATTTTTATACCACACTGGAAGAGCGTTGGGACGGACGTGTTTAAATGCTCTTGGTTTAGCTGATTTTCCGATTAACAATAAAGGAAGTTTGTGTGTACCGGAAGCATTGCTACAAGCAAGGATAGTCACACGTTCTTTACTGCGTTTGTAGCCAGGAACTCCAGATTCTTGTTTTGAAGCTAAACTTTTCGCCGGTAACATTTTATAGTTTAGGCCCGTTTCGCCGCAGTAGTAAATTTGCTCTGGATTTAAACCATACTGCTTCATTAATTCATTAAAATGTTCTCCAAATTTTAATGCAGCGGACTTATCGGCAGATAACTTTTCTCCGCAAACTTTTAACTCTCGTATACCGTGTCGTTTTTTCCATCTATGCAGCGTACCATCACTGGCTGTAAACTTATCAGGAGCCTCAATAACTGGCAATTCTTCACTTAAGTTCACTGCCTTTTGCTTTAGAATTGGTCCGGAAATTGGTATTCCACGTTCTCGATTCTGTGTAAACCACAGATATAAAGCATCGTCCACTTTTTGATATTCCCCCGTTTTCATAGTTTTCCGTGACGGCTGCGGTGATGTCAGAACACTAGACCACTTTTCAATTTTCTCGCGTTGTTTTTTCCATTCTGAAATGGTACTCACGCCTACACCCAAATCACTTGCCAC
Source organism: Pissodes strobi (assembly GCA_016904865.1). Taxonomy (NCBI): domain Eukaryota; kingdom Metazoa; phylum Arthropoda; class Insecta; order Coleoptera; family Curculionidae; genus Pissodes; species Pissodes strobi. Next base: position 604,558 of record MU182036.1, read on the forward strand.
GTTTTTAAGCAAATCACCTTTATCTAAACGTCTGATTGCCTCAAGTTTCTGTTCTATGGTAATAACAACGCGTTTACGTTTATTTCTATGCTGCTCCATCTTAGCGATTATAAACCTGACTAAAACAAACATACACACACACACACACACACACACACACATACCAGTGAATTCCACAAACGCGCTTGGGGCAGCGAATCTAATGACGCAAAAGCCGAAAGGGGAATTACCGGCGGCGGCTATTTCGGATCATGCGGGGACTTCCCGAACAATTTCGGTTAATACGGAGAAATGATCTTAGGCAATCTGTTTCGGATAAAGCGGATTTCGGATAATCGCGATTCGGATAATCGGGGTTCTACTGTATTAGATAACGAGGGCAAACCATTTTTTATATCACGTCAAATTGAATTAGGTTTTAGGGGGGCGAGGGGCGAGGGGCGATGGGTTCCTACTATCTTGATCGACATGTACCTACGTCACTGTCTTATATGTCAGGTCTGTCGGACAAAACAAAATAAAATTTTGTAATTTAACATTCGTAGTCTTGAAAATTGCAGCGCGAAAAATTTCCGTAGACGAGGTAAGATCATCTTTTCAAATCCTTTAACAATGACCTCTGACTAAGCTGGGGTTTGGAACCTTTGGCAAAATGCACTACAACTTCTTAGCCACAATACCGAAACAGAATTTTTCCACTCGACGCGTGTTTCGCTAACCACGTCAGCTTCATCAGGAGGTAATTACATCAGTTTCACCTTTATACCTAATGGCTCTTTTAATGTGTTTGTATTCTGTCTAGTGTCATTTCCGTCTTTCTGTCATTAGGTCCATACAGAGATAAATAAATATCTTTATCACTGGGTCCATTAATTAATTAATTAAGTCTTTGCTGCTGAAAAGAGCGTATTACTCACTGGGTGAATACTTTGAGGACAGCTTTGAGGAGTAGTCTTATACCTTTCCTCTTTTTGTTTTGCGTCTCTTCGCTGAACATAGTATATTTTGTCTGCACCCTCAATTGATTATCTCTGACTTTTACTTCACTTTGAGCGGAGTTTGATCTCTATTGCGGCTGTGTAAATTTTGTACCGGAGCTTGCTCACCTCTGTCGCATTTTCGATTTATCTATTGCACGTTTGCATCTATTTATTTATTGTTGACGTCTGTAAGAAAAATCTAGCCTTTGCAGATGCGGTCTTTTGATAATAATAATGGTGGTTGATAATGATAATAATGATGGTGAATATGATAGTAATGATAGTGATAATGATATTAATATACAATTCATTTTTGCTATATATGGTTTGTTAACTATGTAGTTTTGGTCGTGTTTTTTTTTTGTTTATCTATTTCTTGTATCTCTGTATTTTTTAACTAGGTTTTAAGTTTTTGATTTTATATCTTTGACTTATATTTATTATATTTTAAATCACATTTTTGACTTATAGTTAGGATAGTCTAAACCAAGAAGCTCTGTAAATAAGAAACCTGATTCTTCCTACAATAAAGCATTTTTTGACTAGACTTTGACTTTGACATACTCTAGTTAATCAACATAATCTTTTTTGAACAATTTAGGGGTATTGTATGGGATATTCTTACAGTGTGTTGGTAATACAGTCAAAAAAAAAAATGACTTAAGCTATGATTAATTTCAGTAGAAACAATGTTCAGCCGTTAAAAATTATATGACTAAGAAGTTATTTTTATTTCGTTTTCATAGAGAGGTGACACGTTTGTAGGTGGAGAAAGTAGTTATCTGAAGGTGTCACAGGCATGGTTTTCCTTCTCTTATCCACTGTCGAAATAATAGTACTCGTGAGCAATATTTTTCAGTTCATCCTCGTAGAAGCGATTTTGTATATTTCAGGAACCCGATTCCAAATGTTTTAGTGATGTCATTGGGCATATTGGAGATTTTCATTCAAATAACCATTATATATGCTAAACCTATGAAGTACAGATACCTCTTCATACAGATAAGAGCTTATCCAATCCATTAGGCACAAACCGAGCTTTAATCACCATTAATGTTTATAAAATACCCTTCAAAACCTTCCAATGCTAGTATACAGATTAATCAGAAAGCTTTGAGCGTAAATGCTGTATAAGACGTACTTATATTCTGAATAACCTTTGACAAGGTAAAACAGCCACATTATAACGATCATAACATGTTGAGCGCACGACTGAAAGCTTCGTTACTGTATTCAGGGCTATGATAATGACGCTTGAATAGCCGTCTTTTGGTATCTATTAATAAATGCCTTGCGGGTTGCATTCTACGTTCCCTAATGTATGGAAGCTTTGTATAAGATTAATTTGCAACGGCACAATATTATGTAGAGGAGGTGATATTGTGCTTGATTTCTAACTAAAATTCGCTAAATATCGTACGAGGCAGACAAAAAAAGATGATCAGACTAGGAAACAACTGTTAAAGAAACAATTTCGCTAAAGCAAACTCAGTTCCACAAATAAAATATGTCGTGAGGAAGCGGCTATTTAAGTATGGTTGTAGAAAATACTACATTTTAACTATATTTCATGTGCATGATACTAAAACCCCTTAAGTGTATTTGGAGATCGAAAAGTAACGAATATATCCGATCAATAAAAATTATTTAGTAGACACCTACCTTATTCAAAGGATGGTCTTCGTCTAGGGCTTCACGCAAAAATTGTTCGATTTGTTCTCTTTTTAGGAACTTGGATTTTTTTGGTTTGAAATTTTTGTGTTTAGCCTTCAGAAATGGCACTAATCTTGCGAATTTAGGAATTTCAGTGTTCTTGTCAACCTTCAAAGTTGACTTCAACATGGAATATTTGGTCCATAAGGTGGATGGGGTTAGTTTTCGCTTAAATTGAAAAAAAAATGTCAGCATAGCAAGACATCATTCTTTCAGTTCTTTATTATATTTGGACTTTGACTTGTCGGGAATAATGCCAGTAATGGCTGCATTAGTTTTTTAGAATTTCTTTTGGAACTTCCACAATTCTTATTTGCTGTAATTTAGCTTTCATTTTAAAGATGATTTCTCCTGGCAGTGACAAATCAAATTTTAATATTTGATGTTGTTAAAACACGGTTATATGAAAGCGTTGGATAAAACGTAATAGGCACCTGAATTATTACACTTCACCTGGAAAATTAGCTTATTCACCCTGGACTAACTTGTCCTGCCTGAATTATATGTAACATAACTCGATTACCTAATAATCAACTGTTATTTTTTTAACGGGATTTTGTACGCAAATAGTCAGATTACCAGTTTCATTTCTCTCAGGCGGTAAAGATAAGCAAACAATCAAAACAAGTTTTCATGACAGCTCTGAAAATGGTGACGGCAATTGTAGACAAAATCAAGCACTGCATACCGCCGTCACCATCTGCTAGCTTCTCACTATTATTATACGTCTCTGTTTGATTCATTAAAATCTTATTGCCGTAAATTGTACTATTTTCACTTATTGGAATATTTTCCAGACGTGTATATTATGTAATGTATGTATAATAGTATATTAAGGTAATAGTTTTAAAATACCATATTTTTTAGCACGAGCGCGAAATTAGGTAACCACCCGTTTGCCGGGAGTTTCCTAACGTGCGAGTGCGCTAAGTGTCTTTAATCTCCTCCTATGCTTTAATTGATTTATGACACATTTATTACCAGTAACACAATGAAGCTAATTACGAGACTGGCGTTTCTTTACTAAACTGGGTTATAACCAATCAAAATGCAACATCACAGTGATATTCGGTCAATATCAAAGACAGCCATGATCATGGCCGATTTAAAATTTGACAATTTTGAGACTTCATAGACAATTTACTTAGTAAACTTAAAAAATAAGGATTATTTTTCATCGTTATGACTGGTCGTAGAAAAAATAGCGTATGCAACTCATATTTAATGGCTATTAAGATCCTCGCATTCGTTACGACCCTCGCCTACGGCTCGTACCTTAACTCTCATGCTCCTGTCTTAATAGCCATCATTAAATTCTGATTTCAGAATATACTATTACAACGGGTATAATGCACCATTTTTCCTATTTTGACAGTTTCTTTTATTAAAAAAATATATATTTTCTCTGTAGCCATCTTGTGATTTGTGTCGTCGTTGCTACTAGAGATCTCTTTCAAAGCGGTCTCACAACTTTTGCTAAGATGGGCCTTGACAAACAATTTTGTTAATATCAGTACAACGAACCTTTGGAAAAAATGAAAAATAGTGTCGAAAAGTGGTTGTTTTCGACAATTTTTTGGGTTAAACATATTTTAAACCAGTATCTTTTTATTAAAACAATACATGTCTATGCCGAAGCTCCGTATTTGCATTTAAAGATGTTTGATAATGAACAATTAATTCCTAGGTATTTTATTTAATTTTTTTGTATATAGGTATCAAGTATAGCATCTAGGTTTTATTGAAAGCGGTTAGAACTCTAATATTCAGCGTTATACAAATAATCAGTATCAAGTACGACGTATTTCACTTTCGCTGTACACCGACAAAAGTACCACACTGAAGTGAGGCCGCAGTATGTACTGTATATAGTTTGCCAAATGAAAGAACCTGGAAGGAAAGAATGCGGGCAAAAAATATCCTCGCATATTTAGATGCTGCCACATTTTTTCCCAATAATCCTAATTTATTTTCTGTCTAGTTTCCTATAGTGAATTTACATATTTAAATTTCCTACTTGAATACTTAATTTTGTTATTTTCCCTAATACTACTGTATTCTATTATTTACTATTTTATTTACACAGGGAAATACGGAATACGGAATACGCAATAAGTATACTATAATATTTTTAATGTTTATATGTTATTCGCCTTCAAGCTATTTAAAATACGCGACAATAGGCAACACTGCGACGTTTACTTGATTTTTAGCGGGGAGGCAGTTTCGCGATTGGTCGCAGGATATATTAAATACACTTTGACAGACCAACACCTAATTTTTTTTACATATTTTAAAATTTCGGCAGCGACTTGCTTTAGCCATTGGCGTGGAAATTGCCGATGCCAAACTGTGTGGTTATTTATATTATTTGGTTTGTAGGGTCTGGTGATATATAGGTTTTGTCGATTTTGCAAATTCTCTTTTTTCACTAGAAAGGTGGTGTCCTATATAGTAGTTTAAGCCAAAAAAGTCTGAAGATCCGCCACATTTGAACCGAAAAAATGCCCTCAAAGTTCGAGTTTTGACACAAATTTTCAGCACCACTTCACAAAAGCACTAGAAATTTAGACAAAACACATCTGAAAATCAATTGTCGGGTGAAAATATTAACTAGGATACATTTGCGTCGAACGAGAGACCTCCGTTTTGTCCCGGTCCTAATTTAAAGCGACTCATAGCCATAGCCCCATTAAACAAAATTAAATTTTACTTGTAAATATCCATCCTTCTTTTTACTGTCAACTGTCACAATAGCCAAAACAAAGATTTTTAAGAAGGCACACTGTTGCCAAACGTTTACTGTAGTTTCGTTAGCAAAATTCATTAGAAAAATGGTGCGCTATAAGCGCAGCTTATTCACTACCAGCTAGTCATCTTGCGGCGGCATCCTTTGATTTGGGAAAGTTAATAACCAAGTTTTGCAAATTTTAGAGGAGGGTCATGACTTAATATTGTTTTAAACGCCTGGGCATCTGAATAATACTTTTGACAGTTCGTTTAATTTCAAATATGCTTTTTCTACTAGCGTGCGTAAAGTACTCACTTTACGCACTCTCTAAGATTCGTAAAATAGGCTTTTTTAATGTGCAGTGCGTAAAATAAGTTATTTTACGCACTAGTGCGTAAAGTAAATCTGACATATTTTTTGACATTTAGGGCAATGCGTAAAATAATATATTTTACGCACTAGTGTGTACAATAATTTGTTTTACGCACTAGTGCGTAAAGTAATTTAATAATATTTTAGTTTTTCATATATTTTTCGGTAGTAGAAAAAATTTTGTATGCTACTTATGTGTAAAGTACCCTTTTTTTTATTCAATTTCAATTAAATTTTTTTATCAATATTCCCATTCATAAAAAAAAGGTTCACTTTACACACTTGTTGCAGAATTACTATTTTATCGTCTAAAATCCGTTTAAAAACGATTTTAAAACGCACAATTGTATAAAAATCCGAAATTTCCGAACCTCTCAGGGCGATAGCTGAGGCTTCGGACGAATTTGTCATGTATTTTGAAGCGAAAATTCATTTTAAATTCAACTGTGGAACTGAATCGCTCAGGGCGCAGTGCCCGACACTCCAACTTTCCGATTTCGATAGAGTTGACTATCTGGTAGTGAATAAGCTGTGTTATAAGTGTCTACTCTTTTTTTATTTAGGTGAATGATTTTTTTATTGCAGTAGCACATCCTATATTACTCGACGAGCGGTGTGTGTGCGAAGATGTTGATTGACACGGTTCTTGAATAGTTAGTTTGGGGAACAGATGTCCTGGGAGCATATTCGCATGTAACAGGCAAGATGTTCATTCGGCAATGCCGATCGTTTCTTCATATGTGACGTGCACGATAGCATTTAGTCAGATGTCGTGACTGTTACAAAGAATCAACAAATAAGTCTTCAATTATTTTAACACTTTATGCATGGCCCTCCGCTCGCTTCGCTCGCTACGGGGGCTCTACAAACCATAACTAACCAAGTGCTAACCAAAACTAACCCAAAATAAAAAAAAGTAAAATAAAAATTTTGGGTTAGTTTTGGTTAGCACCTGGTTAGTTTCTATTTGTTGAGCTCCCGTATAGGGAGCGAAGCGAGCGGAGGGTCATGCATGAAATGTTTAAATAATTGAAGACTTATTTGTTGATTCTATGTAACAGTCACGACATCCGACTAAATGCTATCGTGCACGTCACATATGAAGAAACGTTCGACATAGTCGAATGGACATATTGCTTGTGACATCCGAATATGCGTCCTGGGAGTGAGTTCCACAGTGATGCAGTGCGCCCGACAAAGGAGTTCTTGCAAAGCGATGTTCTAAGTGTTTTCAGTTGTACGACGAACCGGTGCGCTCTTGCCGTCTATCGTGACTGTCTGGCAGGCGTTGTCAGGGGCGGGATAAGGCGGGCCAAATAATGGGAACATCTGCCGTAAAAGTATCTGTAAAACAGGGATTTCTCGGTCACATGTTTGCGGTGTTTCAGACTATCCAGATTCCGGGTCAACTCCGGGTCACCGACGAGACGCACAACTCACTTCTGAACGGAATCCAGTAGCTTTAGCGTGTGCTCTGGCGTGGCACCCCAGATGTGTGCGCAATATTCTAAGCATGGTCTTATTTGCGCTTTGTCATTGTAAAGCAAGATCAACTGCTGCGGTGTATAAATTTTTTGTTGCGAAATAGCGTACCAAGCTTCTGGGAGGCTGATTTTGCGACGTTAGCAACGCGGTCATGTCAGGACATATTGCTGTTGACCGAGACCCCCAGTAGTCCGATTGAATGAAGATGAAGGGATGGTCGATCCTGCCATAATGATATCATTGCCCGCCGTATGGTAAACGTGGCTGCTTGGATGCTTATTCAATGTGCATTTGCATTTAATCATCGGAATAAAAGAGACACTCATTCGATTACACTATTCCTTTGTATGTATATCTTCGTCAAATATTTCACTTCATACATGGCCCTCCGCTCGCTCCGGGGGCGTAACCAAACAAACCTAACCCAAACTAACCCAAGACATTCCCAAATGAGGAAAAACAACCTAAAAATTATTTGCATTTTCGACTGACAAATTTCAATTTTTTTTTATTTCCGGCATGCCTTGGGTTAGTTTGGGTTAGTTTTGTTTGGTTGCGCCCCCGAAGCGAGCGGAGGGTCATGCGTGAAGTGGAATATTAAATATACTTAAATAGTAAACAACACTGTTATTCCGCATAAGAAAATGTGCAACTTTCGGAAACACTGTGCCAGGCCACCGGTGTCGGTTACTAAAATTCCAATATTTCCACGTTACAATTTCAATATTTTCACGTTACACCTGGGAAAGTCGTAGTGGAAGTTTGCCCTTCTAGGGCAATTTAGGCTCAAAACGCGGATATTTTGTCGGCTCAAATGTGGCGAATCCTCCGATTTTTTTGGCTGAAGCTACTCTATACACCCCTTTTCTAGCGAAAAAAAGAAAATTTGCAAAATCGACACAACCTATATATCATCAGACCCTTAATTTGATGATTTTTTTGAAGATTTTTAACCTTTCTTATATTTTTCTTGCATTTGGTGATTATTATACGCGGTTAACTAATTTTTATATATTTCGGATAACTCTCTTAACTGAACTCTCTAAATTAAAATTTTTATTACATAACAATTCCGAACGTTCTAGAAAGAGCGTTTTGGAACATACTTGCTTCAATATTGCCTAACTTTTAATACAAAAATTGAATGCTAGAGAATTTATATGAATTAGCTACGATAAACCGTTTTTTTCCAAATTAAGCGACGTCATCAATAACGTAAATACAAAACCTTCGGGAAACGAACTCTACTTATTACTACAACATATTTATGTAATACCTACAACAAATAATATCATAGAATACTATCCTTATTATAAAAATGAGATATTATTATATGACATATTTTGTACTATAAGACTGTAATATAAAAAAAACTGTAATTTATTTTAACGTCTTAAGCTAATCAATATTATCAATAATAATATGGTAAGAATAACCTCGTGCGCCTATGGGAAGGCAAGATTTTTTACGTGCTAGTCCTCTACCCCCTTCAGTCGTTGTTAAGGTTCACTCGCTTGGCGCACTATATGCAAGTGTGGTCCAAAGTGCATCATGCTGACAAACGAATTTAAAGCTCGATTGAAAAAACAATCAGCGTATGGTTGCTAAATCTCTCGCGATCGTCTTATCAGAAAGTTTAATTACTTAAAACAACAAAAAGTTATTTTTAAAACAGTCCTCAACACCAAGCAATGCCATTCTACAAGGTGGCATATAGAGCAGCGAAACCTAAAAGGCTCCATTCCGTTTCAGAGCAATTTATTTTACTTGCTGGTATTGATAGGATGAACATTATAATCGGCGAGTCTGCGTCGATGTGTCGGAGGACCTCAACAACAGAAAGAGGTGAAATTGTGTTACAGCCGGATGACGCCTCCACAGTAATAAGGATACTCGGTTGGTTTCCAGCCAGTTCTATCTGTGGTCAAGTTCAGCCATCTTGTACCAGCATACCTTTTGAGTTTGTCTGTTAACCTCATTTGGAACCTTACATTTCTTCTTCAATATTTCCCATGTCTAATGTTATATCCTGCTAATTTCTTCTTCCTTTTTCGATCTATTGGCTTGATGTAGAGTATTTGTATTTATTTTGTTTTTGGGCTCATGCTGTTCTATCCACATTTAGCTTTGTGAATGTCCATGTTTGTGATGCGTAGGTGACGCCAGTAAGTATGCATTAGTCGAAAACTTTCGTTTGCGGAATGCTGCCCAGACTAGTGTAATTCTTCTTCTCTGTCAGCTTAACAATTTGGCCCAAGTAAGTATTCCGTTCTATTGTGTCCTGTCGTATTTTAACTGTTACAAATTTCTTCGGTTTGAGTACCTACTATATTTAGAGGGCTAAAACCCTTTCTAAGATATGCTTCTTCTCTCGGTCAGGCTATCGAATTTGCTATTTACAGGTTGTAAATGATGATAACATTATGGAAGATCTCTTTTGTAAAAATATCATTGCAGTAGCAAAGATCCTGAACACATTTATGGTTGAAAATTATTTAAAGTGGGTAAATTGAGTTGGTGTCTGTTAAGGTTGTTCTATGTCGCGCTTTTATAATGAATTGATTGCGCTTATTCGAAGGAAAGTGAGGACGTATTGAGCATCTGTATCTCTACCCATTGAATCTATAGTCATAGAATATGTCTCAAAATTTATAAAAACTAAGTAACCAAAGGCATGATTTTTCAAAACATGGTGATGTGGCAGCTGAACGTATATCTTTATTATACTATTCCAGCTTGCGATGGCTCTCTCGTGACAATGTAATGTCCAGTATATTTAAATTATGGCAGGAAATATGCACAATTCACGAAGATGACAAATGTGAGTATTTCCTGAAACAGCTTTATTGTGGATTTTGCATACTTATGTGACATCTTTGAAGCGTTGAATACGTTAAATTCGTGCACCTCTTAAAAGAAAGAAACGAATTTAATGACAATGAATGCAAACATTATTTCTTTTTGTTGCAGAACTTTGTGATCTCCAATAAACGGATTCATCTCGTAACATACAAACTGTTGTTACCGAAGAGTATTTATTACAGCTTACCCATTTGGTTTGACAAATATTTTCAAGGACATCGCATTTGTATTTTTATATTTGTACACGTGAGTGGGCCCAAATCCACTGCGACTCTTGGTCTATTGTGGCTCACATCTGTGGTTTCCACTATGCCAAATCTGCAAGTGTAATTTCAGAATTTCCAAACACTGTCTGGTTCTTTCCATTGCTGGACAGTGGCATAAAACATGCTCCATTGTTTCTTTGTCCTCCAAGCACAAGCTGCATTCCGTTTTTTCGGAAAGCCCTATCTTGTTCATGTGGCTTCTAAGCCGACAATGGACAGTGTACATGCCAACTACAGCCTGTACCTGCTGTCAGCCAAGTTGAAGAAGTTGTTTAGTTCTCACTCCTGATGGCAGATTCACCGCCATCTATGAATGAGTTCGACCCGGTAACTCTCTCTATTTGTCTACAAATTGCTGTTGTGTCAACCTGGAGGGTGCTTCTTTAGCTGTGTTGTAAGCTATACCCAGTACTGGTTCTGGTCCTGTGAAGGCCGTTGTGGCCATCTGCTTCGCAAAAGTATCAGTTCCTTCGTTGCCTTCATATACTGTATGTCCAGGTATTCAGATCAGTGTAAGTTTATTTTCTGTACCTAGTTTGGTGAGTAGTTCCTGGCAGTTCCGTACTGCCTTGGAAAAACAACGGTTAGATTCAAGAGCTTTTAAAGCCGCTTGACTGCGTCCGAGAATATTTTGATTGACTTGCATTTCCAGTTTCTATTGATGAGCCACTGTGCAATCATATCAATGGCTTTAGCTTCAGCCTGAAAAATGGTTGCATGGTTGCCTAGGGAACACTTAAGCTCAACCTTACCATTTTTATTCCATGCAGCGGCTCCTGTACCACCATTAGTCTTGGAGCCATCGCCATCAGTGAACCAACTATTATCTGTTCTCAGCTGTTCCGAGTCTTTTGCGCATTTGTTCCTGTCTGATTAGTGGACGTTATAGGCATGGTAATAGTTAGTTTTGGTAGGGATAACATCTGATGGTAGACCCAACACACTGTCCCGCTCATGAGCATTTTTCAGCTTGTTGGGCACCATGATGATCGCCTGGATTTAAGGCGTATTCGAATCGAATTTACCTTTGCAGAAAAAGAGAATCTTGCTAAGCAGTTTTCCAACATACTATGAATACAAAATCTGACTTCATGTAACTGAGTTTTGAGTAAGAATGAATATCCGCTATTAAGTAGTGGGTTAGAAGAACAAGGGACTTTAAAAAGTGTGGAAATTAGCTTGGGTTAGTTTGGGTTGGGTGATTTATTTTTATTTGTTATATATTTAATTGTGCATTTAGTTTCCGAACCGAACCTTTGCTATGTGTGTAGGTATTTTAGCAAAAAATAGCAAGCAAAGCGTAATGCAATGTTCGTATTAATTCTGTTCTGTGTTTTTATCATAAATCTTGCTTTTGCGTTTATCCATTAGGTGGACGTCACATTTTACACCAGTAGGTCAAATGAATCATGTAATTTCTTCATCATTAACGGTTAATAGACACACCCCTAATATATTTTTTATTATGATTGCATTATTGAAATCGCATTTGTTTAAAGCAAATATATGTACTGATTTTTTTTTATAACCGTTAAGAAGCTTTTCCATTCATTAGTTCTGATTTAAGTGCGTTCAAAGTCCAGTAGATTGAATCTATTGTGAGGAAAGCGTGCTGGTCCGTCAGATTAAGTACTTAGTCGAATTGGGACAGGCAAACACTAGTCGAACAAAAATACATTAATTTCTGCCGGAAACAACAGTAGAAAAAGTATGAAAAACGCCTGTGAAATTTATTTTTAAGGTTGAATAGTTGGTAAATGTCGAGACGTTTTTCATCGCCTAATTCAGTCTGGCAGAGACATCGCCAAAAAAGCAATATATAAACTGCTGATGAAACTATTTATTAGTTTGTTACTTTTTCCATTGGCCAATTTTTTCTTGACCTCAACAACTTCAAGGATTACTATTTCTATGACGGCATATGTTAAGTTTCAACGATTCGTGTATATACATTTAAGTCGCAACGTTTCTCTAAAATACCTTACTTCATGTAAATCGAATTATAAATGTTTTTATAAATTCTAATTTTAATCCTAATCAATATGATGAATTTTTACAGTACATTTAAAGCAGTTATGAACAGAAACATTGACCATTGGATCTGATGTTAATGTTAATGGTCTATTCCACTGTGCCTCTCAGGTATTTTCCTTTCACGAAATCGCAAGCTTGTAACAGTTTTTCCTAAATAGAAAACATTTGGCCTGTTATTTATTTGATTTGCGGACTTGCCATTTTACACTATACACCTAAGTCTATTACACATGTTCATGTGACAAAGAATCTAAAAATATTAATCCGATCATTTAAAAATCACAATAAATCGGAAATAATTTTATATTAATTATCAACTAATAAATCAGATTCAATAAAATTACAAATTAAAACTCATAGCCCGTACATTCCTTTCAAAATTCCTCAAGAGTGAGCGAAATATATCGACTCGCGCATTCACAAGCTTCGATATTGGTTCATTTTTGCCATAATCCATTGAATTAACCTTTGGTCAGGTACTTACATGTAACAATTAAATCCAATAATACAGGATAATCTATGGAAGAATGAAAGGTTCTGTGCAAGAAACACATATCACTTTAAAACCTCCTGGACTCCAAGGTATCAGTGCCCAGTATATAGATTTCTAATCTAAGTATAATCACATCGAAAAATCACAGATCATAAATACCTACTTTGCACAAGCTCAATACTCTCAATATGGGATCTTTAAAGATCGAAAAATCCACTGAAGATCTCTGAATAAGTCCCAAGATCTTCAGAGCTTTAGATGTTATGATGTTTATATGGATATAAAATGCAAACTTGCGGTCCAATATAACCACCAGATCTTTAAATTGATCACAATTTTGTTTCTGTAAAGTTGCCATTCATAGAATAATAAAACTTAATAGGGTCCTCAAATTAGCGAAAAATTATTCAGATGGTGCTGAAGTTGAAGTGCGTCTAATGTAAAAGCCACAGATCTAAAAAGCTTTAAACCATTCGCAAACATAAGCAAGCTGCGCTCAGGAACAGATTTGGGTAAGTCTCTCAAAAACAAAACGAATAGAATAAGCCCGCAATAGGATCGCGCTATAAAATGTTCATACAGAACCAAGGTTTTTTCCAGCAGACCTTCCCGCAAGGAAACCATGTTGCCCTTTGTCCATTATTCCGCTACAATCCCACATAAGAAACCTACTAATAATTCTGTTAAGGAGCTTTGACATCTCCGATTGATTACAGACAGCTCTATAGTTGACTACTTTATCTCTTTTACCCTACTTGAATATAGGTTTTAAATAACTTAACTCTATCAAAGCTGTGGGGAAATTCTCAAGTCAAATAAGTTATGCGGAGGAACTGCAAGTGTAAACATACATTTCTTTACAAAATAAGCCGGTATGTCCTCAGGACCACTTGAGAGTTTAGAAGGAGTTACAAATAGACCCTCAATGGTATCAGAAAGAATGCAAGAATAATTACTAATATTAACGGTTTCCAAAACTATAATCAGGGATTGGATTGTTGGTTTACTCATCTACTGATCCAAAAAAATCAGCGTGTTGAAATCCACTTTGCAATACGTTTGTTGAAAAGTATCGTTCCGTCATCCACATCTGTCAAGTCAAAATTCAACACGTGTCTTTCTAGCCACGTTAACTGTGTGTTTTCCTCATTTTAATAAGTGGTTGTAGGAAAAGTTAATTTCAACACGTGTGTGATATTACTCTTTTCCTACGACCGCCTATGAAAATGTCACAAAAAGCATTCTTTAAATATTTAAGAAGATTAATATACGCGATATCACACGCCTGATTAAATCCACTTTTATATATGAATAGTACTCTTCGCGTCATCCTAATTCTTCAAATTAAAATGTCGTATCAAATATGCTGTCAAAGTATGCTGTCAAAGGTATATCATGCGCCATTTAAACTGCTGCACATAATTATCGTTACAAGCGCATTTTTCAGTCAAATTTGATTCTTAAAATACTGAACCGATTTCAAAAAGCAGGTTAGATTTCCAAAGGTCTTTTTATCGTCTTTTGACTCATTGGTAACAACTTCCTAAATTTTGACCGGGGACTATAATACAGGGTAAAACAAAAAGTCGTGCATTTTATGAAAAATTTCACTGGTTCCCCATTTTATAGGACGAACATGCTGATATTTTTTGAACGTAATATTTCATAGATATTTAACATGCCTCGGGACCATTTTGGGATTTTGCCAATATCTACTATGATTTTCGAAAAAAAAATTGTTTTCCAAAAACTTTAATTTTCTGTTTCCACATCATCTCTATTTTATAAAGTGCATTAATCAAGTTAGTCTTTGCTAACTTCTGTCCCTCTCCTTCTACAATAAGGAACTCACCCTGAAAATATGTGCAATGCTTTTATTTAGGAACTTAAATAGTTTCCCATTCACGTCAAATCGCCTCCATCAATTCTTGCAAATTTTGATATTCATTCCTTTCTCGATTCAAACGTAACTTAAGGTTACTCCACACACATGCTCTATAGGATTCATATCCGGCGACCTAGCAGGCCAAATCATTCGCGTGATATTGTTTTCCCTAAGCAAGTCGTTGACGATTCTTGCTCTATGAGGACGATCATTGTCGTCGATTAAAGTAAAGTCATCCCCAAAATTCTCTGCAAAAGGTAAAATAATATACAAACAACATACGTCGGGGCACTCATACTTTGTCCAATCAGTACAAATAATTCACTCCTACCATTCCTCATGATTCCGCTCCAAACAGTCACACCGCCTCCTCCAAACGCCACCCTCGCTTCCATATGCTCTTTTCTGAATTGTTCCCCTCTTACTCTCCACACTAAAATGCTCCCGTCAGAATTATACAGGTTAAATATAGCTTCATCACCTAGCCCATTCTCCTATTCCCCAATGTTGATGGTCAATTACCCATTCCCTACTTGCAACTCGATGGATTCTTACGACTTGGGGACACGCTGTTCGTCTTCGAGCATGTAAATTGCGCTCGTGTGGCGATGGCGTATGGTCATGCAGGAGACATTTAAACCTGTAATATTCCTTATCTGCCTCGAATTAAGAGTTCTTCGGTGATTTACAGCAAGCAGTATACGCTGGTAATCCTGGGTCGTCCTGTTCCGCGACGATATGCCACCCTTCCAGATATCGCGTGCCTGCTTAAGAGTCTGAAAACAGACGTGCGGCTGGTGTCATGAAGAGGTGCTATTTCTAACCCAATCCTCGCAACGTATGAAAGAGTACTTCTGCAGATTCGGAAAAATACAAATTTAGAAGTTGTTACCAATGATTCAAAAGGCGATGAAAATACCTTTCGAAATCCGACCTGCTTTTTGAAGTCCGTTCAGTGTTTTAGGAATCACAGGGTATCAAATTTGACTGAAAAATGCGCTTGTGACCATAATTATGTGCAGCAGTTTATTCAAATGGATTGAATTACTTTTCAACATTTTCAGCACGCATGTAATAATATTATAAGGCGCTTTCTGGACATGTTAACTGCGCTTTTTTCTCATTTAATAAGTGGTCGGATGAAAGCGCATTTACGTATAGAGTTAAGGTAGAACATTTGTCATTATTATAGGCCCGGTGACAAAAATAGCATATTTACTTATTTCTATCCAAGCCGAATTCCTGCAACAGAATTTTCACGAAATTTTAACTGAGCATTTCAGTGTCGGCAATTTTTCTCAGTGAACCATTCTTTAAACAATCGATTGACTGACAGTTCTCTGCTATATAATGCATACAAGGGTGAATGTCCTGGGTCGTAAAGTGTTAGAATACCCACAGAAATTTGAATACGCTATATTTGAACAGATTCCTAATTGCCTACCAAAAATCTCAGTATCTTGGCGAAAAAATTATTTTGGCGGAGCGTTCCAAGATTTGTTATTTATTATTGGGTTATTTCTTCCACCTGAAGTAATGTATTACGTTGTATGGCCAAGGTTAAGATCAGATATTTTCTGAAAAAATAAGTTATTTCTGTATCTGCGGATTAAACAGTGGGACGTGATATCATTTAGATTTAAGATAGGTTAGTAAGGTTTTTGCACACGGTGCTTTCTTTCAGGGCCACATGGTATCCTAAATATTCAAACATATTTTTTATTTTCTATATAATATGATATATTTTTGTATTTGTAAAAAATATAATTATGAAATAGGTACATAACCAAATGTCCAGATTCCTTTAATGTACGCGGTTAATTGTAATGCCGGGTGTCGCAAAAGTCACTAGGTGATTTAAAATGTTTATATCTTTTCAAATATTGTTTAATTTCAATAACTTTCTTGGCAATTAAATAGTACTTTTTATGGACTTTTTTAAATCTGATTCATAAAGATCAAATTTTTCAAATGTGTTCCATTTTCCGTCTGACACATTCTGGCTCTTTTCAGCGTGTTTGCCATGACAGGTGTTAAAATTTGCACGTTTGAAAGTCATATTTCTTGCCGGATGTTCTCCTTCAGTTGATCGAGAGTTCTGGGTTTATTTGCATAAACTCTCTCCTTGACATAACCCCACAGAAAAAAGTCAGGAGTTATCAAGTCAGGCGAACGTGCAGGGTACGGAATATCGGAAAATTTCGAAATTATTCGATTGGCAAAAAATTCTCTCAGGAGCTCCATTCTTGCTCTGGCTGTGTGACCTGCAGTTCTATCTTGCTGAAACCACATATCTGGCATGTTTTCTAGAGCGGGACGTAGCATATGTGTATCGTTCTCCAGTAACAGTTTCAGCATTGCCGTCATCATCTTCGAAGAAGAGCGGTCCAATGATGTCTGGCTGGTGACTCCACACCAAACTGTACATTTTATTATATGTCTGTTTAGAACGTCTTTCGACGTTGTCGGACGCCTATTTTCTCTCCTCTTCGGTCTTCGCAATCCTCAGATGTTAGGTTTCTTTCGCTCATTGATTTTTGAATACTAGTTTGCCATTCCAATCGAAGTATTCCCCTTTTCCTACTTTCACTTGGTTGCCATTGTAAGACTTGTTTGGGCAATTTTGTATCGGACGTGGCCGTACCAGGTGAGCCGTTTTTCCTCGATATCATTAGTAATGGTGCCTTCAATTCCTATTTGTTGTTTTATGGTGTCGTTTCTTATTCTGTTCCTTCGAAAGATGCGCAAAGACCTCCTGGAAACGTCCATCTCAACAGCTTTAACTTTCTTTTTGTTCTTTTCGGTAGTACTTCTCCAGGTTTCTGCTCCATATAATACAGTACTTTTTATCATGGTTTCATAGATGTTATTTTGTCTTTTCTTTGTTATTTCTTTACTCCATAGTATCCCATTGCGGCATACGATAATTCTTTTTGTTTGAATGATCCGTTTTTCGATTTCCATTGCCTCATTACCACTATCATCAAAGGTGACACCCAAGTACACATTCCCTTGCAGCAGGTCAAAACCTTCTGATCATCCTCAAGTTCTAAATGGGTGGGTTGATTCCCTATGCATAGATATTTTATTTTATTTGTGTTTACTGTTAAACCCCACTCTCTGTACCCCTCAAGAAGTTTTGGCATCATATACTCCATGTCGTCCTTGTCGTTAGCTATAATAATCTGATCGTCGGCAAATTGAAGAGTGTATATAGAGTTATTATTAATTTCGATGCCCATTCCCTGAACTTTTCTTTTCCAGTTTTTAAGGGCTATTGCAATATAAATTTTAAAAAGAGTACGTGAGACACAGCATATTTTTCTCAGGCCCTTGTTCACTACAAATCTTTCTGTGAGGCGGCTACCAATTTTTATTCGGGATCGAGAATTTCTGTAAAGTTCTTTAAGGGCTGCAATATATGTATGATATTGGATTGCTCTAATACTTTCCATAGTCGTGTAACTGGAACGGTGTCATATGCCTTCTGAAAGTCCACAAACGTGACATGTGTTTCTGTGTTTCGGGCAGCTCTTTTCTCTATAATTTGCTTAAGGCAAAATACATTGTCCGTACATGACCTTCCTGCTCGGAACCCACTCTGTTCTTCTTCTTCATTTTCCTTAAAGTCTTCAATCAGGTCACGCGAGATTCTTCCATACAGTCTGCTTAATGTGCTAGTTACTGAGATACCCCGATAATTATTGCAATCTTGTTTGTTTCCTTTTTTATGAATCGGAGAGATGTACGCCAGTTTCCACTCTTCTGGGACTGGATGGCCGTTTAGATATTTGTTTATAATGAATGCTAATTTTTCAAAGTGTCTTTGGGTCCCATATTTTAGCATTTCTGCATATATTCCTCCTGGCCCACTAGCTTTGCCAGATTTGAGATTCATAACGGCCTTCTTGAACATTGACCGTTCTAGGGGATTCATTCAGGTATTCCGGTCTTGTTGCTTGAAGCAATTGTTTGTAGTATTCTGGCCATTTATCAGCATTAATAGATTCGATATGAGCTTTATTATTTCCTTGGCTTTGTATATTTGTTCTGAATCTCCAAATTTCTGAACACTTTCTTCCCCCTATGTGTGTGTAGATTTCTTGACATTTTCTATCCCAAGTTTCGTTTTTTGCTCTGGTAATTTCGTTTCTCAGATGTTTTCTTGTTTCTTTGTAGGTTTCTAGATCTTCATTTTTCGTAGTTAACCATTTCTCTTTTCTCCGCCGGACTAATATTTGTATATCTTCATTCCACTATTTTTTACTGCTAGTTCTGGTTTCCTGTTTCCCCACTGCCTCTTGTGTGGCATCTTTTAAGCTTTGGGTAATGTTGTTATATACATCAGGTAAAGTTAGTCCTTGAAAAAGTATTAATTTTTGGTCCAGGCGCTGTTGATATAGGTGTACTGTACTTTCATTCATAAAACTCTCAAAGTTATATCTTGGGTTTTCAATCGTGTCCATATTGGGGTCTGGGCCGTTTTTCCTAGGTTGATGTATTAATTTGAATTTTAATAATATTTTAGCTCTTACCAGCAAATGGTCGGATCCGCAAGTTACACCCCTAAGAACTCGAACATAATTTATTTGTAAATTAGATTTTTGTTTACTGATAATGTAGTCATGTAATTATGGTTCTTATGTTTCGAGTATGTTGCATCCAGATATAACGATAGATATCCCTATGTTTAAAAAAACCGTTACTAATTCTCAGATTATGGGTTTTACATAGGACAATAACTCTTTGCCCGTTATCGTTACCTGTTTCTTCTCCAAAAGGTCCCACCACTTGGCTGTTTGTTTGTTATCCGGTTCCCGGTTCTACCATTGAAATCACCCAACAAAAGTATTTCTCTGTTTTTGCTGACGTCTATTATGATGTCGATTTTATCAAAGAAGTCCTGTTTAACAGCCACTCTTTCGTCCTCTGAAGGTGCATAAGCTGCGACAATGGTAATATTGTCCCCACAAAAAGTAAGGCTGATTCTCAGAATATTCTCATCCGCCGCTTCCCAATCGCTAATTTTGTTTTTTAGGTGTTTCCTTACTAACACTGATACTCCCCTGGCTGCTCTTTTTTTCTTAGGGACACCCAGTGAATATGTGAATATATTCTCCAATGACATCGGTACCTGTTCCTTTTTTCTTGGTTTCTGTCAGTGCCGCCACGTCCATATTTAGATTTGCGAGTTTTGAGGCTATAGTGTCCATTTTCTGCCTGATGCCCTGTAAATTCCAGGTTGCGAAGTTCATAGTCCGTTTTCTTTGCTTTATCCGTCGTCTTGAAGATCCATTAATGCTCCGAGGCTTTGTTTAGGCTTTTTAATTAGATTTTTTATTTTTTACAAGTAATGAATAACTAGTCCAGTGCCTCAACCCCCAACCTGGAGGACCAGGTAATAGTTTTCAAGGTCTCCTTCCTTTAGATTGATTGTCGTGTCCGGACTTGGTAGACCAATCTTCCCCTTTTGAGTGGTTCTTCCACCATTAGGACCATTGGATAATTATTATCTCTTCTGCTTCTTCTGCTGTTCACCAACTCTTTGTCTGTAACCCTATACAGGAGCCCTAATAGGGTGCTATCAGCCGGAGCCAGCTGAACCCTAGTTTTTTTTAGCGAAGTTGTTACTGCTCCCCCTCACCCTTTTTCAACCTAGCTTGGGAGAAGCTTAGGCGGGCTTGATAACGTAAATTCCAGGAATATATATTCTATCTCGTCAAAATGGCCCATATTAATTTTGGGGTTCACGAAACTCCGCAAGTGTGCAAAATGTAGAACTTGATTAAGTAAAACGTGAAATTGTGTAACTACGATCCCACAGAGATACTTGTGACGTATGTAGTTGATATTTTTGCTGTCTACTAAATATACGAATTACTTAGGTACATCTTTAAATGCATCCTATAGAAATGAAAATATGTTAGCAAATCCTAGTTAACACTATCGAACAGAAAATAAGATAGTAAATATCATGTTCATAAAATGTATCGGGAATATAAATAATATAATGCATATCCATCATTGTCCTTGTTGTTTTTCCGAGGAGCCCTTAATTTTTTCCATATATAACATAATAGTCTATTTGTCATGTCTATAGGTAGTGTTTCGGAATCATTTGTTACCAATATCTAGTCTTTTTTTTTGTTAATATCCTCCCGATAATTATCTATCTAGAGGCTTCCATACACAGTTCTCTCAGGTCTATTTTTGTAAGGTCTTTTGCCTATTGCCTATTTTAAAACGCCAGATCTAAGTAAATAACCCACTTTCAGTCGACCAAATGGAACTTGTTTCGGGAGTTTATCTTAAAAATCACTCAATAAAATTCAGTTTAACAATTCCCCCAATGTATATTTAATTTAAAATAATAGAACTTGCCTATGAAGAGAAAAGTAAAATATTTCTGAATTATCATACGGTTTGTGTGATTTCCTTTTGCGGTGGGTAATTTCTGGATAATGATAATGATTCACACATAAATCTACCGTCAAGACATTATTTACATCCCATTGAGAAAATACTTATTTTCAATGGATTTTTTTTTAAATAAGTTATTCGAGGGAGGATTTAAACTGAATTTAACTCAGTCGTAAATATTTTAAAAATGTTTAAATGACCCATTGATTTATACCAGTGGTCCCAACTTTTTCAAGGTGTTGAATTACTTGATAATTTTGGAATAAACAGTGAGCTACCTAGTCGTTAACGAGTAAGCCAACTTAAATGAAATAATGCACAGCTGTATTCGACATACACATGTATTTATTTTACTAATTAACTAATAAAACCAATAATAAACTAATAACAGAATAACTAGTATTACTAATACATACTACCTAACTATATCCATATCTACCAATCGTAGGTGTTTGAAAATGTAACAAAATTTTTATGCAGTCGCAATGGCATGTTACATACGATTTAATAAAATTGAATAAAAATAACAGAAAAATAACGCAC
This sequence comes from Pissodes strobi, assembly GCA_016904865.1. Classification (NCBI taxonomy): domain Eukaryota; kingdom Metazoa; phylum Arthropoda; class Insecta; order Coleoptera; family Curculionidae; genus Pissodes; species Pissodes strobi. The sequence goes on from MU182036.1 coordinate 626,342, forward strand.
TATTCTAAACCAAAAAGGTGTGCAGATAAAAATGCATGTTCAGTGAGCAGGCTGACATTCAGACTCATCGATAAGTCTTTTGTGTTTGCAGTATAGTTTGATACAGCTATTCGAATACAACCATCCAAATGTTCATCTGTAAGTGGATTGCGATATTTGTTCTTGATAAACTTCATATTGGAGGAAGCAGATTCCAGAAATAGGTTGTACTAAAGAATGCCTTCTCTTTCAAGGCAACACATCACAGAACTGATATTTTTCTTTATTTATTATAGGCCAGATATATTTTGTACTTAATACTAACGCTTTTAAGGCTAAATCATTTTGAAACGCAATCACTTTCATTTCTGTTGCAGTGATGTCTTCGCCAAAGTTCTGCATAACAAAGTTGCAAACTGTTGGATATCAATTTCCATGAAGGGTGGAACAACAAATTTCGCCACTAAAGCCATTTCGTTGAAATCCTTAAAACGATTTTTGAAGTTGCCCTTCCAGTTAGAAACTATTTCTACATGATATTTACTGGCATAGGATTCCAATGGATTTTGAGACATCTTTTCTGAAAGAATAGGAAATGCTTGGGATTGCGGTTGATTAGGTTTTGCTCCCAAAACTAGAGCTTTTTGATAAACGCTTTTATATCAGAAATCATTTCCGCTAGTTCTTTGTCTTTCCCCTGAAGCGGCAAATTAAGTTAATTTTTTTTTGTAATGTGCATTCTTGTGAACAGATTGAATTTTCCAGTTCCGGAATCGGTTCATCGCGTTGTTTGAAAAATTGAACTATGGCAGATATGTCCTATCTGAAACGTTTCAGCGCTCGTCCTTGTTAATGCTATTGGTTTCACATTTACCTTATTTAAACGTATTTAGTTTTGCATTGTCATTCTGTAAACTCTGTCATCATAAGTTTTGTGAATTAAAGCCTTATAGTTTTCATTGAAAGTTTATTATTACAATTATTGTTTGAACGATATATATATATATATATATATATATTGCCTGATAATGGAACATCCGATAACCAAGTCGACATCCTTAGTGGAATAGGTAGAACTTATTGAAGCTAATCCAGATTATACATTAATTCTTCATAGTGATGGAAGACAAGCTAAAGTATCTTTAAAATACCTAGCTCCTAGAGGAGACGTTAGTCTGTTGCAACTCGACGAATTGAAAACAAGAGAATCAGATACGAGTTTCAAATATCAAAAAGCGTTTGGAAACTCGTCTGAAAACAACAATCATACTTTTCAAAGTCAATCAGAAAAAGACGAAAATGACTCACACCAGGACCACGAGGCTGATAATGAAACATCGCCATTTCAGTCCAACCCAATCCCCAGAGTAGTAGAGTGTTTCGTCGATCAAGTAGAGTTCGATATCCTCTGTAATATCTACAAGATTATGAATAGATAAAAGACGGGGAAAATGTTATTGTTTTACGTTTGCCTTATCTATCTACTTGTTATGTTCACAAAGACATTTAGTTTTGAATTATAACGTTGTCAATTTATGATCGGATCGGTTCTTGGTTTTTATTGTTTCTAATATAGATAAATGACCTCACTAAAATTAGCATCAATAGACATTCAGTTTGTTTGTCAATGACACGACCGTTGTGTGGTGCATTCTGGATGAAGATTCCCGGTGGTGCGATTCTAATCAACTTTGCCTTAATATGTCAAAGATTTATATCGCTGGTTTTAATTGCAGTGCAGAGAGCCTGGTTTTTGGCGACGATTCATTGGACATTCTGGAGGACTCGAAATTTTTTGGTTTAACAATAATTGATGATAAATTAAAATTTGGTAATCACATAATAAAATTAATTACTACATTTCCATTTGATTGCTACGCTATTGGGACAGAGGGAGGAGTTATTGCTACAAATGTTTACTTTGCGGTGGTAGAATCACATCCAGGATATGCACTTCCATTTTGGGGCGCATGTTCGGATTATCTCTTCCAATCAGTTATCGTTCTGCAAAAAAGAGCTGTCGGAAATCTCAATAATGCCCATCCCCGAACACATAGCCGTCCTCTTTTTATAAAAAATAGGATACTTGATTTGCCTTCGCTGTTTATTTTCGAAACAGCTTGTCTAATTCCCAGAAACAGAGGTAGTTTCCCTAACATCAGCGGGCTTATATCACCAGACAGGCAAATAATATCCATCTTCACATTCCCCATAGTAGTGCTGTTAGGGATTCATTGGCTTACAACAACGGTGTAAAAATATATAATCAATATATAACCACATTAGTTTGGGATTTAGAAATATTCCGAATGTTGGGCGTTTTCGAAATTTGCTCAAATCAAAAAAGCATTTTATTCAATTGACGAGTTTTTTTAATGATGTGCCAAGCCAAGTTTGAGCCCTTATCATCATAAGTATTACCTTAATACCGATTTTGTGATTTATTTTATCAATCGATTATTTTCTATATATTTTTTGTGATTATTTGCGTTCATATTGTGTGTGTTTTCACATTAGAATTTTATTTAGATTTCTTTAAGTGTTTGGGATTAACATTTCTCATTGTTATACTTTGTCAATAAGAATTGTATGCATGTATTGATTCTTGGATAATAAAGTACTTTCATCATCATCATTTAATTTAAACGAATAACTCAGCGCTTTCTCCAAAAATATTTTCTACTTTACACCGATATATCGTATATCGTAAACCTTCCCCCCAACGATAATCACAAGTTATTCATATTAGCAATAGATCCTCATCTATAGAAAACTCTGGTAATAATCTCCGTAAATACTTATCACAAGAGTGGGCGATTAGTATATGATTCAGTTAAAGAATCATTTGGAAATAGTTCTCTTGATTTTGCGTCCTGAGACGAAGAGCTGATTAAACTTCTGTGACGAATTGTTTTTCCTTGTAAAGTCGTCATCTCCTAAATAAGCTAGCTAGGTAATAAAAACAAGTTTAATGGTGAATAAATTAGGTTATATACCCATTTTGAAGCTTGAAAATCGGAAATAGGCGAAAGACCTGACGAAAATAGACTAGCCAAGCCAGGCGCTATGTTGTGTAGGAGACAACTTTGTTTTTGCTATGTGCCAAGAGCGGTTCCAAACTATTTGCTTTTTAATTTGTGGCCACTATCTTGCAATTACTGATGGTGCCATGTAGGTTAAGTTGTCAACGAATTCTGGGAAATACCTGCTGATTTACTAGCTATTTGTTTCTGTTTGATGGAAAGAAGTTGTTCGGTCTATTTCTGTGTGATGTAGCATTTAAATTTTATTAGGTATATGCCTGTTGATTGTTTTTGAAACATAAGATTAAGTCTCAGATTTTTACTGTTTGATAAGTTTGTCAGCCTGGTAATTCGTATGAAACAGCTGGGTTAAAGATGATCTATATCAGAGTTGTTATTATCAGATCTGTATTCCAAATCATATTTTTTTGAATATTGGGAGCTCTGGTCGATGTTAGGTAATGCTGCACTGTTTAATTCTAATGTTCTTGTGGATACAGCGAAAGCCAAAATGAGATTGTGTCAATATGTTTGGGTCAAAGACATATAAAAATAAAGTAGACCGATTTGTTTACTAAATATTGTTCCCCTTCTTCTTTTCCGTCATATAAAATAGTATACGCAAGCTCTAGTATTACTTACCGCTCCTCGTTCGACGCTGTTGCCGATGACACCTAAGAGTATGCCTGTATCATGGAAATCGACAGTTTGTTTTTAATAACGTAACAGAAAATTACATTTATTATGCTAGTTTTACACTGGCAATTTATTCGAGAATTAATTCATGAAGTCACTTTGCGAAGAAAATTGACAAGTGTAAAGCAACCAATTCGCGTCAAATCTTGCCTGAAGTTCTTCATCAATTTTACCGTGAATTCAGTAGTGCCAATCACAAAAATAAAAACAATGGCAGGTTATAAATTATATTTGTGTTAAGTAGCAGATATTTAGCTCTTTGTTCGTATTTTTAAAATGCGACATTGTTTATATTTAAATATTTTAAACAATAATTTGTTGAAGACGCACACAAACACAAATTCTTACCATATAACTTAAAATTTGTTTTGTGATGGTGACTGGTGGCACTGATGAACTGCGAAAACATTCGTGAAGTTCTTGACTAATTCATGAAGATATTGACGAATAAATGCGTGAAATAATTCGCGAATATATTGTCAGTGTAAAACTAGCATTAGAAAATAGAGCATGTCAAATAGAAGACACAAAAAAAATATGGTAATTTTTCAGTTTAACAAGAATTTTGGAAAAACGTTTTTTCTTTTTTATTTAGACACTTAAAAGACGTTTTTGAGCAGCGTTAAAATATTGCGCAGTTGTTTGGTTATTTCACAAGAAAGCCCCAAAGTTCGACTTTTGAGGATCTGAAATGGTAAAAAATAGTTGTACGCATGGGCCTTCGTTCGCTCCGGGGGCGTTAGCCAAACAAAACTAACCCAAGGCATGCCCAAAATCAAGAAAAAAACTAAAAAATATTTGCATTTTTGACTGACATCTTTTTTTGATGTTGGGCATGCCTGGAGTTAGTTAGGGTTAGTTTTATTTGGTTGTGCCCCGGAGCGAGCGAAGCAAGCGGAGGACCATACGTGCAGTGAGACATATTTATTTTTTATATTAAATTGGGTTAGCTTCGGTTAGTTCTTGTTGGTTACGCCCCCGAATCTAGTTACCCTGTAAGAAAAGGTGAAACCTTTGGCAACATTGTGCGTCAGATGCCAAAAATTTCCTGGTTTTTACATTTCAGCTCCTCAATAGTCGAACTTTGGGGCATTTTTGTGGGATAACCAAACAATTGCGCAATATTTTAATGGTCTAAAACGTCTTTTCAACGAAAGAAGAAAAAGTTTTTTTAGAAAATTTCAATTGTTGTTAAACTGAAATGTTACCCTATTTTCTGCCAGAAACGTTATGTAAACTGGGCCCTATGTCACTACTTCACCACTTCACATTGTTCACGAAACCAGCGGTACTCCCTCTTACCGCACCCGCCGACAACGTCGCGTAGCCGCCACTCGTCTAGAATGAACTGGCCGCCATGTTCATCGCGTTTTTGCCGTATCGGTATTTGTGGATTTAATTGCGTGTTATTTGGACGATTCTTTTTGAATTTTACATTGAATAATGGTTAGGCAGTGCTTATTGTGTCGAAAAATACCCAAATATTACATTCCATACTGATAATCGTATAGTATATATAAAATCCGAATAGCAGAAAAACTGGACTCGAGTTATGAAGTATAGACGTGCAACGCTAGGATTGGAAAAATATTTTAAAAGTGCATTTGTACTTACGCTCAATGTTTTTAACAATTTTTAGGTAGTTAACTATATTACAACTAATTTTTTTCGGCGACATTTCGTTTCGGGCTATATCATCAAACTTTTAAACTTTATGGGTGTAAATTTTATAATATTGTTTTAGTTTTACTGCAAACTAAAAAATATAAATAGGTATAAACTGCGGTTGTAAGAACTAAAAGAAGACACGTTTGTTGTTATTATTTTAAATTTTGCAAAAGTCTAAAGAAGACACACGGAAAATACATTTGGAATTTCCTTATGTAAATAAAGAACTAATCCATTTTTACACATTGCTGTATAAAAAAAACAGATGGGCGTCCCCTCTTACAAATTTTTAAACCGCTCATTTTTTTATTACAAAATGTACTCGTACCAAATAGCGATGATTAAAATGGCGGACGAGCGCCATCTTGGAACTTGGCTTGCGATACCTCATTTCAAACGTATCATTGAGTACTTTATGATTTCATAATACTAGACGGTTCTATTAGCCTTCAAAACAACATGGAGGAGTTTTTAAAACTGACAATTTCTCATCTTTGACATGTCATAAAACCCAAACGGTTAGAGAATTACGGCTTGCACTTTCCCATCTTAACTTTTTAAGAGCTATTCTGCCATATAAATTTTAAGTACTGTTAGCTGTCAATTTTTTACATATTTTGACATTTTTTGGCAGCAATGAAATGTAGGTCATCAGATAGCCTTTAAAACTTATGAAAGGAAAGTACAAACCGCATTTCTCTATCTTAAACCGGCCGGATTTAAATTCTATAAAATTATAAATTGTTTAAAAGATACAGAAGATTTGCAGCGTAACATCGATCAACTTTTTGAATGGTGTAATGAAAATGATTTATACTTAAATGTCGAAAAATGTATATTTATTTCTTTTACTAGGAAAAAGAATCCTATCCATTGCACTTATAATGTTAATTCTATAGTTTATAAAGAATCTTCTTGGTTAAGGACTTGGGCATTTGGTTTGATTTGGGATCATATACAGATGGCTGTAAACAGTGCATTACAAATGTTAGGTGTTATGATTCGTACTTTGAAACATTTCAATAAATGTTTCAAGATTTATTTTGTGCTATTGTTGGATCTCTGTCCATACTATTCTACTAGAAAAAATGAAGTTGAAAGAGTGCAATAAAAACATTCTGAGATTTATTGCATATAAATTGGGTATAACATATAACATAAATATGATGATATTATACAACTTTTAAATCTTCGCTCTTTGGATTCTAGACGTCAATATTTTGATGTATGTACTCTATTTAAAGTAGTCAATAATATGATCAGTTCTCTGGAGTTACTGCAGCTGGTGAGACTGACTCCATGTTCCACAGAGGTCTCTTAGAGATTCACACCACATTTGTTACATATCATAGGACCAACTACGGTGTAAATACTCCATTACGTCGAATATCAAAATTGGCAAATGAAAATAATATATAAAACAAATATAGATTTCTTTAATATCAAATTTAATAAGTTAAAAAAATTGTTATGGAATCTTACAAGACCTAAGTGTTGTTTACCATCCAGGTAATTTTATTATTAAAAATGATATCAAATAATACTGAATATATTTTATTTTTTATTGTCAATAATTTATTTACTACTTGTTAAATAGTTGTAAGTTATTGTGCAGTATTTTGTGGCTGTTTTCTGTAAATGCTAAAAGCGTTAATAAATATTCCATTCTATTCTATTCTATTGATCCTCTTCTAATCAATTATCAACTAAACGTAAATTGTTTTTTTCCCGAACTGCGACTTAAAATTTATTTTTTTTAGTTATGTGCATATTTCAATATTAATAAATTATTGTTTTGTGTCTAGTCATTTTCATTTTTGTGATGGCTTATTATTTTCTCCTTGACAGCAGGCTTATTTTAATGTTACCTTGACTTTAAACAGGTGTCCCCTAAAATGTTACGCCTATGGTTCGCCGCCGGGAGAAACATGGCGCAGGCGCGTCATTGTGGGCGTACATGAATGGAATATAAATGAAATGTTTAAAGCGCTTCAGTGCTTTTCATTCTTTATTTTATCCCCTCTTCACGTTAATATTTCTAATGTTGGCATGTAAACATATGGTAATTCATAAGTAATTTTTTCTACTTCTTTACTTTAATTGATTTATTCAAGACATTTACTACCTGTACTTTAATGAGATTTATTATGATATAGATTTTTCATTACGATACGAGTTTATAACCAATCAAAATGCAAAATCGCAACAATATTCGGGCAATATCAAAGCTTGCCGTGCCATCACATTTCAAATTTAACAATTTTGACAGTTCCTAGTTACTAGTTCTTGGTAAATTTTGAAAACTATAGTACTTATTTTAATTATATGACTGGTCGTAGAGAAAAGGTGTATGCAACATTAATAACCTTATTTGGCGACATTCTGTAATGCTAATATTAGATACGGAAAAAGTCATAACATCACACAATTAACTGCTTTGCAATTTTCTTTGACTTTAGGCAGGGTGTCAATAATATATATTTTTCATTTTAGGTAAGCAATTTCTAATGAAATGGAGTGACGAAGTGAACAGATACAGTTATTTTAGTTATTTTATAACTGAGACTAGCGAGACGTCTGATGGTTTCTACATGTAAACACGTCTATAACTGTGTCATAAGGTAAGATTGCGGTAAAAATGGAAAACATTGTATTCACCCACAGAAAGGTTTCACGCTGGCCCACATAATTTGAGTTTGTACTTAAGAGGCTTGTGAATTGTAGCGTTGTACCAAACACAGAAATACAGTTTCTTCCCTTTCACTAGTAGATTTATGTGGTTGATATTATCTTTACCTTACATTAGAACCTAACATACCTATTCTGAACTTAGAATTTATATTTTAAAATTTAGAGCATTAACTATTTCATACTTTGGAATATTGGAACGGACCCCCCCGGTATCGACGGATACCGTTCCGAAGTGCTCTGTGGCTGTGGTCGTCTTTCATTTTCTAACGTTCTTGACGGATATGGAAGATATTTGTTGGCAATAGAAGTGGTCTTCTCTTCCGCGCGCTGAGCGCGTAGGTAGGGAAAAAGACAAGTCTCCAAGTTAAGAGCGGTTCCAAACGTTATAATTTTTGACCATCAGGTCCAATTTTCGTATTACTTATCATGAGATAAATTGTCAAGCGCCCAGCCATATTTTGTCGTGTCATCAGCAATACCGTTCCATATAGTTTCATAAATGTACTTTATGCAAAGTGAGGTTGCCCTTTTAAACGGTATGTTATGTTATGTTTAAACGGTATGTTACATCCTTGTGCGGATGCTAAGTGCGATATAATCTCAATGAGTATCGTGATCTCAATTAGGTTTGAGACCTAACTAATTTTCCATTGTCCACGTTATGTCTGATAAATCTATTTATTATTTAAGTAAACAGCTCAATTAGGATCTTTGATATAATTATGCAGCTACAGCATGCCGGCCGCTACATATTGTATTCTATAAAGATACAAAAAAAGTTTTTTTATTTCGTTAACGTAGCGGAAACTGAATCGGACATAAGGGCGTACAGGACTATTTCCTATTTGGGATTTAAGTGCATGCACGTGGTCCCTATTTTACATTATCTTGAGTTGTACGGTCCGAATGAATCTGAATTCAGAAAGTAGGACAAAACGAAACCACGTCCCGGCCCCATATTATGCCAGCGCTTATCCGAAGATATTTGATATATGCGATGTCGACAGCAATTCTTAAAATTTATGTTTTATTTACAATTTGTATTTTCAACTTCTTGACGACAGAAAAGAATGCTCGCAAAAAATCCTCGCTACTTCTTGGGTATTATTTTTTGTTTGTTATTAAATGCATGTTGACAAATATTTGTTTTATATTTTAATGTACGTTTGATGTTCTTTTATTCATTTGATTAACGTTCTTCAGGTTTCACCTATATAATACGAGGGATTTTATTATTTTATCTGAGAGAGCTGAACAGAGGAATGTTTGTGATCGATATATTTTGATGCTTTACATTTGTTTTGCTCAAACAATGCAATCATCAATATATAATTATTTACAGACACAGAAAATTTTTGTTGACAATTGATCAAACGCAATAGAACTGAAGATTTCGCTTTTTCAATAGATTTGAACCAATAAAAAAAAAACACCTAAAACATTCATTCTGATTAGCATTCAACTATAATATGAAGGCGGTGCTGCATTTACATCCATCACGCAATTATAATACGCAAAGCGTACCCATTTCGGGTGATACCTGTTGCAACTGTTACTAGTTGCATTATAATGCAGTCTAGGATCCACACACACAAGCCTATTCGTCTATCAAACAAAGGTAATTGTATTGAAAAGGATTTTTCAAAAGCAGCTGCAGATACACTTTGGGAAGAAGTAATTCAGAATTTTCTTCACTGAATATGAAAGGTGCATCATCTTCTTACAGAATTGCATCTTTGCCAGGAATGTTAGCTACTTGACTACATAATATGTTGTAAAGAGCCCAAAGTGAATCCTCGAGGAATACTATTTTTTTATTCACTATCACTTCCTCAGATCTTTATAATCAATAAGATGGTCATTTTGAATCAAAAAATTATGTGAATGTTCTTTTTTGTTTTGAAATTGTGGTTAGTGCAAGTAACTTTCATTATGTCAAATACTCTTTACAACCGCCTTTTTGATTCATATGGTTTAATGAATCAATAGGTTTTCTGTATATTTGCGTACATCTGTTTTGATAAACAGAACGTAAATTGCTGGTTAGTTTCTCATTCTATAATACATTTTATGATAGGTTCGTGTGTGTTAATCTGATTTAGAAAATAGGTTAAAGAATATTCATCACATTGCTAAATTGAAAGAATGTCGAGGGAGAGGTTCGAAGATGATAGTGAAATATCAGGCAAATATTCGTCGCCTTTACCTTTGCTAAATCTTCATAATATGCCGCTTCATTCTCCTTACTGTTGTGAATCATAACATCATCTTTCATTTTTCAATATATTTTAATGCTAAAATGCTTAAATGCACTTCCACAAATCATCTCTTTTGTTTTTAATGTAAGAGCAACGTGAGCCAACAGAAATCTACATTTTCGGTTCGAATAACAGATGCAAACTATGCAGTCTCCTAGACGTTCATTGGTACTAATGCAAAAGGTACTGAATACTGAAGTGTGCCGCCTTCAGCAAAAACTAATTAGAGCAAGCTTTGATTTCGATTTCTTTCAGTGGTTTCGAAAATAAATATGTATATACGAAATTATTGAACCGAATTTCTTGAAAATTTGCACATACTTTTATAGAACACAAGAAATTTTTGAACACATTTTTCCCATCCCCAACCATGTTCTAGCCCTGTAACAGCCTTTATTTACAACTATCACAAATTGTTATCCATTTTTTAACAATTGCCTCTACTTCAACACAAATGTTTTTTTTTTCGGTTAGATCCTCAGACACGGCAATTTGTATTTTGATTTCTGCATTTTTGTTACCTTATACTAGTATGTACAGGGTGGCTCGAATTCGTGTCTATGTATGGGAAACTCGAAAACCGTAAGAGATACAGTGTCGGTCAAATTAAGGCAAAAATTGCGCATTTAGGTGCCTAACAATATGCCGTTTAGAAAGTTTTAAAATTCCGAATATTTACGGAGATATCCGGAAAAAAACCGAAATTTTGAAAAATCGTTTTATTTTTTTCCTCGGCTTATTTAAAAACGGATTTCAAATTGAATTACACTTTTGCATTGCCACTTTTTCCGCTCTATCCAACGATGGTATCCAGTTTGAAATCCGACGTTTCGTCTTCAAGGGATCATCATCAACTTTCTTTTTTTAAATACGAACTTTAATTTTTTTTATCATTTTTCAGATAGTATTGGCGTTATTAATATGATTATGTGTTTTTATTTTTTTTTAATTTTTTTTTTTAATTTTTATTATTATTTTTTTAATTATATATTTTGCTTTGGCGTAATTTTAAATAATTTAAGGTAGGTAGTTTTGAAATTTTCATATTCTATAAAAATATTTTATTTTGTTTCTTGTATTAAGTGGAAAATTGGAGCGTATTAAAAATAAAAAAATAGTAAAATTATTTTTTACGAGAATATGGCCATGAACTATTACTCAAACAAGTTGCTTACTGGAAAGATAAAATATTTTCAACTTTTAACCAATCAAAAATTTTATTTAATAGAGAACATCAACAATTTATAATCATACAAAACTCCAATAGGTGTTTTTGATGTTCTCTATTAAATAAATTTTTTAATTGGGTAAAAGATAAGAATATTTTATCTTTCCAGTAAGCAACTTGTTTGAGTAATAGTTCATGGCCATATTCTCGTAAGAAATAATTTTGCTATTTTTTATTTTTAATACGCTTCAATTGTCCACTTAATACAAAAAACAAAATAAAATATTTTTATAGAATATAAAAATTTCAAAAGTACCTACCTTAAATTATTTAAAATTAGGCCAAAGCAAAATATATAATAAAAAAAATAATTAAATTAAAAAAAAAATAAAAAAAGAAATAAAAGCACATAATCATATTAATAACGCCAATACCATCTGAAAAACGATAAAAAAAATTAAATTTCGTATTTAAAAAAAGAAAGTTCATGATGATCCCTTGAAGACGAAAAGTCGGATTTCAAACTGGATACCATCATTGGATAGAGCGGAAAAAGTGGCAATGCAAAAGTGTAATTCAATTTGAAATCCGTTTTTAAATAAGCCCAGGAAAAAAATAAAACGATTTTTCAAAATTTCGTTTTTTTCCGGATATCTCCGGAAATACTCGGAATTTTAAAACTTTCTGAGCGGCATATTCTTATGCATCTAAATGCGCAATTTTGCCTTAATTTGACCGACACTGTATCTCTTACGGTTCTCGAGTTCCCCATACATAGACACGAATTCGAGCCACCCTGTACAGGGCTATCCAACGAGGACTAGACAAGGCGGTATTTTGACGTTCCCTGTACTTTTATATAGGAACCAAAACTGAAATAGCCATCTTATGTAATTTTCTCCTGCGAATTCGGACATGTTCAGCAAAAAACAATTGAACATCAAATAAAAGTGCTAGGGGTCACTTTGATATTTTTTTAAATGGAACACCCTGTACATTACTACATTTTTGGACTCTCTAGAAAAATCTAAACACATTTTGTGTATAATATCCTATCTTTAGCTGTTTACCAAATATTGACAGTTGAAAGTCGGGCATTTTGACACTTTGACAGACTCTAAAATCTAAACCACACGAGATCGGAGAAAACGGTTTGCACATTCCTACCTTGGGTTTTAATAAGCTAATCGAGTGGTAGTAATTTTGAATTTAACCGGAGGTTTAAAAGTTCCGATTAATTTAATCCGCAGGTTAAATTTGTATGAGAATACAAATATGATTTATGGAATTATTTGAAATGGAGTTTATCTGATGAATAAATTGACTTAATAATGGAAATTAAAATTAATGTGAAAAAAATGAAAAAGAAATATGAAATGTTACAATACAAGATTGGGCTGTACAGTATGTTTATCTTCTGATTGGCTAATTCTGTATCCATGCGATCGTATTGGGACCTCTACTGGAACCGTTTCTGCCTATTCCCAAGTTAGTATCTATTGGGTTTATCGAGGACTACTTATATGGTTCACGAAGTATTGGTTCCCTCAGAGTGGTTCAGTACTTCAAGTGGACCAACACCTGTTGCTTCACAAGCAAGATGTTTTCTTCACCAATCCAGAGGTGTTACATGTAATAGGAAATAAACTAGCCTTAGAACAATGTATATCGCTAACTAAATAATATGCAAGGAAATATCATTTGAACATCAGTGACAGTGTTAAACATATGATGAAGCAATCTACAAATTAAAAATTTACTGGTAAAAGCAGACATAATCAGAAACTTAAATTACTATGTTGAGTTGAGCAGACAATGAGCAAAAATTATAAATAAATACTGTTACTCAAGATTTCCTTTTCTTTACTTTCAAATATAAAATTCAAAAGAAAATAATGGAATGACTTTCAAATTCAGTGACTCTCGCTAAAATTTAAATAAAAGGTAATTTTAAATTTGATAATAAATAGAGAAATAGAGGTACAACCTCTAACAATGAGTCTTATGACTCAAAATAAGTAAATACTATTACTTTTACTTAGGCCCTTGGCACATAAACAAAGACTGAGCGCAATTGCGCCTCAATTTATTTAAAGATAAACATAATATAATCACTACCTGGCATCCGAGATAGAAATTTAGATGAAAGATAAACCAGATAAATTTACATATGTGAGATTAGGCTCTCATAAATGCAAAATAATGACGGTACATCAGCATTTAGACTAGACAGGGTGAATGCTAATAGTTATATTATGTTGGTGTAACAAATAAATTAAGATTTAATTAAATGAACCTGAAAAGAAAAAAGGTGAAAACCAGCAATACTATGAGGGAAAATTCGGAGAAATTCTACTAAAAATTCAATTTACTACCTTTGCAGGAATATATAGAATTTACCCCCAGAATTAACCCAAATAATACTGTTCAATTAAATGAAAATACGTTAAAAATGTGCGTGAACACTGAATGGTTAAATAATTACGATCTCCCTAAATTTGGACTAAGCCTCTTTCAAATTGCATGAATTTGATTAATGAGAATCGGAAATATTCATCAATAAATCGGTAATATTACCCAAAAGGTCACGACAATAATTAAAAAATATTGAAGATATAAGCTAATTAAAACTGGAATATAAAAATGCTAAATTCTAGCTTTAATACTAAGCGAATCATAAACAAATATTAATTATGTATCTAAAAGTGAAATAATTAGTTAAAAATACTGCAAGATGATTTAAATATGTCAAGATTAACAAATCAGCACTCACCCGATCTATGCCTCAACACAAGATGATCATCTCGTATTCAAAATTCAAGGCGTTGGACAAAATTATGTTTGCCGATGTTCTAGTGGCTAATTTATGTGAACAACACTAGAAACCACGTAGTGCAAAGTCATAAAAATACTCCATATTAAATATAGTAATCTATAATAAAATAAATTCACGAATTGTAGGTACTACATAGAGTAGTAGCACTCTTAAAATCGCTATCCGCACGAAATAAACCCATTCGTGAATAGATGTCACTGGCGACTTAAATATTAAATATCGAGAATAATTTGCAATTGAATGTATAAATTTAGTATAGCGGAATGAGCATTTATTCCGTTACAAGTTGTTAGTAAAAAATACACAAAGTTATTATTCTTATTACTTTAAAGTAGTAGTATTTTTGTAGAATTGACTTCGTTTATTTTTTATATTTGCAGTCCGTTAGGTTTGCATAAAAAATCATAAAATGTTTCGGTTGGGTAGCTAATATTACGGCACAAGCATACATTTATTTTAAGTATTTTGCTTATTCATCAACTCAATTTTAAACATTTTGAGCCTAAAAGCGCCATATAGAAAATCTTATCTGTCATCATGCCCGCGGCGCGGCGCATTACTAAAACTTGAATGTTGCCTGAGGTTTCGATAGGGTGGAACACCCTTCCTTAGCTTCTTCGTTAGTAAAGATAATTTTGCAACATGTGTGTCAGTACAAAGTAATGTCTTATGTTGAAAAACTGCAACCAGATAATATATTTTCCTCTAGGGCATTTTAAAAAATCAGAAATTTAGAGTAGAAGACTAAGCTATATTTTAAAACCATTTGCCGTCGTGCACACATCTGATGATCGTCTTTATGCGGTATTGGTACCTGGGTTTTCTAATCTTTAAACGTTTTCATGAACAGTGAAAAGGGACTACTGAGCGACTGCTTATTAAGGAATATAATTTTTAATGTTGAACAATTGGCTGTTAAAAAATGTTAACGTTCGTATCAGAAACAGATTATTCTGATTGGATTAGGCATCAGGAAAATAATTGACTGTTGTTTTAAAGAGTTACAGTTTTAACCATAAATTTATAAGGTTCATAGGCATTTCTTTAAAGTTTTATTTGCGTGATTTTGTTTCATTGAATTTAGTGTAACGACAAGGGATTTAATGCGCGAGGGTAATAATAATTAGTGGGTTCTACATGTGTTTTGTTTAGTTTATTTACTTTTAATAGTAAGTTTGGCAGTTACATTCATATCGTAGGAAAATGCCTAGCTTCGAACCTGATACTATCTTTGTCAATACTAAGGAACTCCATGAATATCTTATAAATCAGTCGAATGCATAGTTTTTAAACTAGACGGGTTGCAAGCATTACGTATGAAAACTGTCGTACAGATGTTTTCTTAAAAAAAAACGAAGTTTTGCGATCACAGAATAGGTCACGAAGTTCTGTAAATTTACATTCCATTATTACCATATTTTGCAACGAGATAAATCGAGTGGAGACAGACAATGGCTGAGTCAAAGATCTATACAAATAGGCATATGTCAAAGGTCTTTGCCTGAATTTTTGTCTCGGTTAGGTGCAGACATATTCTCTTTCTCTCATTTGGTATCATAGCAACCCTATAGGCACCTATGAAAAATAATATACTGATCAAATCATGAACAAATATGATTTGAAAGTAATTTTCGGGTTTTAATTAAGGAGTGAAGATTACTCATAACTGGTTGTAGATAACTTTATTTTAATGCAGGTGGCTAATTCTATGATACAAAATTAGGTTTGCCAGATATAAATTTTGAAAAAGGGGTAAGTATTTCCAAAACTTCAGTTTTTGCCGAACAAAAAATGTCATAAAATCCCAACCCGCTGATAGATTTTTTTTATATTAAATTTTAGGTATGTGTTTTAAATCTAAGTTTGTGCTCGTGTGATAGGTGATGTCAATTAGGTTTTACTTAAATCGAATATTGTGTTAAAGCTAACAATAATTTTTGCAAATCTTTATTCAACATTTTATTATTTTTTTTTTGCAAAAATTGCGCACTACATTGCGCGAACGTATGAGGCAAAAACATGATCTATAGCCTTAAACCTTTAAACTAAGTATAAATATCTAATAATAAATATTTTAAAATTATTTAACTTTTTGTGAACTTGAGTTACCTCTTCTGGATTTTTAGAAATATGGTATTTTTAAAATTCTATATAGAAAATGGCGTATTGTTTCCTGTTCCTTAAACGTAATGAACTAAATAATTATTTTATTACCGAAATTACCGATCATTAAACGAGTTATTTTTAGTCTTTCGATTAACTACCTTGAAAAAACAAATGTTCCAGCGAACAACAGAGCAATAATTAGGTAACGATCATTTCGTACAATCATAAAAGTAAAATCACATAAATTCTTCGGTTCTTGTTTTGCTCCGTCGGTCTTTATGTGCATTTAAATTTACAGTAAACACATACGCCGGTTACGTTATATATCCGTATTTATATAGATTGTTTCATCTTGGGCAACAGGGTCGAAGTTTGACTTTAAAAAGTGGTAATTTTAAAAGGTGGTTTTATTTTTCAGAGTTGCCACTTTTTCGAAAAGAAAAAACCTGAAACCCGACACTTAACAATTTAATTCACTAACACAGTTTTCCAAATATTTTTGAGTGCATAAGTACTGAAAATAAATATAAATGCATATTGGCCATATAGTGACTGTTTGCCCCACACCCTCTGAACTAGGAGCCTTAATATCTAAATCTAAGATGGCGTCGCGGGTAGGGAGCAGGCTCTGGCAACGGAAAACTTATCAATTCATATATAAACTAGTTTTGATACCTTTTGACTTCAGAAAATACATACCTAAATTATTTTTAATAGTTAATTACATGTCATTTACTAAAATAACAACAAAAAATCGTTTGGGAGCCATACCCATCACAGAAAGGAAGAAAATAATAATTATAATAGGTAGTTTAATTGTTAGAATATGCTATGATGTGAAAATATGGACCATGGCTATTGATTTATAAATATACAATGGTTTGATTAAAGTATATCTCGAAGTATATATAAACTAAAACAAGAATACATAGTTACTTAGATGTTTTTAATGACTGATTCCAGAACTGCATATGCATGTGATACCGAAAATAAAATGCTACAAGATAGTATGGTTGTATTTAGAAGTTGTTTGTAATAAAAAAATTATTCTATTAAAAATGTAGTACCTAGAATCCTTTTTAGATGGTATTTGATCTGTTACCGATGTTAAAATATCACTTAGGGTGTTAAAGTTGACTTCTATAGAACGTTGCTCACTATGTTGTTTTAGAAAATAAGCAGCGTCAATAAGAACTTTCTCTACAGTCTTACAAATGCTTCAAGAAGTAAGTTGAGTTGGCTTTTGTCTTGATTTGAATTTCGTTGCCAGCAGCACCCATTTGCTCTAATGATATATACATACTTTCAGAAATAAAGACAATAAAGTTTAAGTGAACTTGAGGAGCTTTATCAATATTAATAAAACATGTATTTTGTCTGCCCTTTGCTATCAGCTAATATTTATTAAGCTGGGTTTTTATTATCTTGTGGTATGCTTCATTGAGTGATGAGAAAGATTTATCAATTTGATAACAACCACAAAACTAAGCTAAAATTTGTCAATTTGCTAGAATTCTAATTTTTACTTTTTTGCTTGGGGGCACTCTCTTTTAGATGTCTGGGTTTTGATAGGTATCTGGGAAAATATGGCAAGATACTTGGTGTGCATCGAAGTATTAAAAATAATAATTGTAAAAGAAAATAAAATTTGAATTCCATAATATGGGTTGTAGCCTTTCAATTTGATTGGACATAAAGTGGAGGTCACACACCTAAAATATGTATTTACTTTAATTGCCTACGTTAGACCAAGACCTCGGTCAAGACAGTAATTGAATACAATACAGCCACCCTAGGGGTAAACAGATATTGCAAAACTAACCAAAACTAACCAAAGACATTCCCAAAATCAAGGAAAAAACTTTTTACAAATATAACCCCAAGAAAATAAAAAATTGGATTAAGACTACCCGTAAAAATCAACGCGAGCGAAGCCGCGGGTAATAGTTAAAAGTGTCCTATGTCCTTTACTATACTCTTGAAAATATCTGTACAAAATTTCATGATGATCGGTTGAGTAGTTTATGTGTGAAAGCGTAAGAAACAAACAAACAAACACATTCGCATTTATAATATTAGTTAGGATTCTGTAATAATACTTACTGGCAGCTTCAATCGGAGTGGATTAATTCACTGCACAAATTCGACACGAAAATCTAATGCCACCAGGAATCACATCAACCTCTGGACACAGCTTATTCACTACCAGCTAGTCATCTTGGTGAGGCATCCTTTGATTTGGGATAGTCAATTTTTGCAAATTTTAGAAGAGGGCCTTGCCCAATATTGTTTTAAACGTCCGGGCATCTGAATATTACTTTTGACAGTTCGTTTAATTTAAAATATGGTTTTTTATCGTCTAAAATCCCTTTAAAAACTATTTTAAATGGCAGTATTGTATAAAAAACCGAAATTTCCGGCCTTCTTTAGGACGATAGCCGTGGTTTCGGAGGAATTTGTCGTGGATTTTGAAGCTAAAATTCATTTTATATTCAACCGTCTATTAAAAATAAGCTATGCTATGGATCCAAATACACTGCGAATATAATATAATGAAAATCTAATACCACCCTAGCGGCTAGCTTTTTAGAAGCGCCATTTGAGTCGTTGCAATCGCGGCCGTTCTGGATTAGCTTGCTCCTGAGTGCGCACGGGTTATAATGTAACATCGGTTTGCACATTCCGTCCCCACATTTCCGTCCCATTTGCCGAGATTACCCTCATAACGCCGCGTAAGATGTTTACACATCAAAACCGAGGCAAATTGACAATTACTAAGCTACATGACAAGACAAGAAACAGGTAATGTTGTAAGAATTTGATTGAAACATTTAATAGATAAGCAGTCTTAGAAAAAGTATATAATTAATGATTTAATAAATGCAAAATTATTTGGTGGATGTGTTAGAAATGAAAAACTTTCTATATAAAGGAGGTTTAGACAACTATTATTATCTTCGCCAATTATTGACGCTATGGCAATAATAGTGTGTCTGAACCTTGTTTAATTATATACTATGTGTCAACAAAAATCGCCTTTCTTTTACCCTTTTCCACTTATGTCAAAAATAATGGAACATTCTCCGAACTTTATGCCAATCCTATTATCTAAATTGATTTATTATTCCTATTGAAACCCAATCACATCACATTGAAAAGAACCATTACGCCATAGTTTGTAGTATTTTTTTTTTACTTTATTAGAGGTGTTCAGGAAATCCCAAATCTCACGATTTTCTTAGTGAGAGTGCATATGATTTTTATATTTGTTTTATTCCAACTTAAGTTGTTAAATTAATTTAACCCGCAGTTCAAGGATGCTCTTTATAAGAAGTAAAAGCCACTATAAAATTGACTTTAAATTTGATTTGATAAATAATTATTGCTATAACCATATACCTACTTATTAAATAGTATACAGCGTCCTGACAATTTGTTCCTATGCAAATGTGGTGCGCATGTGCCAATTAATAAGTGATGCACGCAGGCAGAAATTTTATTCTGGTACATCTGCACGAGTCCTACCGCCTGAAGAATCCTGGGCTATCACAAATACATGCGTTGTTTAATGTTTACGTTTGTATTTTTTTCATTTCATGCAATGCTCTCCGCTCGCTTCGCTTGCTCCGGGGCGCAACCAAACAAAACTAACCCAAACTAACCCAAATTTAAAAAAGGAAACAAACATTACCTTAAAAAAATAAAAATACATGACACCAACGGGAATCGAACAGAATCTGACTCGTCAGGCGACAGGACTCGTTCGGTTGGTTAAGAATAAAACTCCTGCGTGCTGAACAGCAATGTTGGCAACTAAGAAACTAACCCAAACTAAGAATTTGGGTTATATCGTTAGCTTATTTAATGTGGTTTATTTATCCTGGTTGTATGGTTAAATAAAATATTTATTATTTGAATAATGTATTAGAAATAGTATTATATAAATATTTTAAAGCAATGTTTGCGATGAGCCTATGATAATCGCGGAATCGCTTATAATTAGTTTAGATTAGTTTGAGTTAGCTGGGAAGCTAAGAAAGTTCAATCAACAATCCTTTGAATATTTAGGTTAGTTCTGTTTACTGAGTATTCGCATTTTTACTTTTTAGTATTTGTTTATTACGAAAGTTAGTTTATCATGGATTATATTTGGGGAGTGTGCCTGATATCCTGACTTGAAAAGACGGAAACGGGTCACAGGCTATAGCTTCCCTGACCTAATTAGAAATCAAACTCCCACATATTACGGTCTTCCAAAATATAATTTTATTTATTTACATATAGACCAAGAAACATCATTTATTTGTTACAGAGTACTCTCGAGTACAAAATGGGTTTTGCTTGTGGCTACTATCTGCGAAGGAAAAACCAATACATTCAAAACCAGTTTCTAAAAACATTTCTTAGGATTTTTGAAAGTTCTTGCAGCATAGTCTGCAGAACCCTAATGTGATTTAACGTCTTACCGCTATTTTACAACATTGATTGTGGCTTGCTTTTGAATTGCTTTCGGGAAATGTGCCTCACATATTGTCTGACGAGACTTGAATTGTCGAAACCGGCCACAGGAGGTGGTACCTTTCCCGACTTAGTTGGAAATCAAGCTCCCATATGAACTTTATGATTTTCCGGAAAATAATTTGCTTTTGCAATAATTGATATAGATATGTTATGTTATTTGTATAAAATTTATAAATATTGTGTAAGGTGTGTTTCTATAAATTTATATATGAAGCGTTTTTTCATTTGTTGTTGATATTATAGCCCAGATAATCTGGGTTAGTTTGGTGTAGGTTAATCTGGGATTATAGTGTTTATTTCCGGTTTCTTAATGAATTTGTCATTGCTTTGGATGACTTGGTCTTTCCTATAACTTATTATTATGGCTTCAGTTTAGAACTAATTCATTTATCTACCGGTATAAAAATGGAGCTGTTTAAAATTAGAGCAATTATATAAAATGCTGAGTATTTTATGTGTCCTAAAACATTTCTATTAATTTAATAATTTACCTCGGCCACATTCGTTTTATTCACAGCATTTTTCTGACGTCACGTTTAATTGGAATCCTATTAAACTGCTATTAGGAAAACTCAGCTTCAAAAAGCATGCTATTCATTGAACAAATTAATATTTTAATGACACCTTTGGAACAGAGCAATAATTTGCAATCAAAGTTTTGTGTTAATGTGTTGACTATTTATGATAAGCTAGAATGGTTTAGAGTTTGGGTTAGTTTTTGAATTGCGTGCAAATACGAATACTAAGAGTAAATATGTGGGTTTTTGGAACCTTCGTCAAAATGCACTAAACAGAGTTTTATCCACAAAACCGAAACAGAATTTTGCACTCGACGCGCGTTTCTTTAACCATCTAGAGTATTCTCTTGAGGCTTGGTTTACTTTCCGTATATACCTTTTTAGTTTCTATCTTAAACGGTAGATGCAAGTAGGTCCGCCGAGTAAGACCTGTACGTGAAGAAAATATTACAGGAATAGATTTTAACGTATTCGACAATAACCCTCTAATGAAACTACTTTATCCACATTTTAGTAGTGGGCGAAAATCGGAATCATCCATGAGGTAATGAAATTCATTATCGACTTATATACGAATTCGTTTTTTAGTCAGATTTTGACGTAGACCTTTTAAACCAAACACATCACATTGGAAAGAGTTTAATTAGCTGCGAAAAACAAGTCGCAGATTTTTCTCTTTCATTATTTTCGGATGGTTTTTCTCGGCTTTTAATGGTTTGTTTGGACCGGTAGGAAAAGCATTAGTTTGGAAAATGTACGTAATTTATTTTGCAACGTTGACTGCAAATGGATATTTACTTTTTTAGAGAGTACATATTACTCGGTTTATCACGTGTTTAATAATACCGAGTGTGTTGGAGACACTTTTCCTCTCTTTCAAACGTACTAACGGTAATAATAATTTGATATTGTCTTCATTAGAATAAAAATATTTGATATTTAAGTGAGGTTATTGTTCTGAAATGACTCATTATGACGCATCATTTGTAAAGAGAGCATAGATTAGATTGATAATTTTAATGATACTTAAATGGTATTCTATATAAAAAACATATCCTCGCCACACTGACAGCAATTTTGTAAAATATGCCTTAAATTGTTTTCTCTTTTGGCAGCCGCCTCTCGAATAATTCTTAAAATACTATAAGGGGGTGTTGGTAGAACTCACTTTTGGACGTTGCTTAAGTCATTTTTATGAAAATTACTCGACACGAACCGAAGTTAATTTAAATATTTCCGAAATGGGTGACGATCAAAATCATGACAGTGAAAATTTGGTTATATAAAAATTCAGAACCTCGACCGGCTATTAGAACCTCGACAATAAAAATCTCAGCAAAGCAAAATACCGACAGTGTAATAATATATCTATATATCTATACAGGGTGAAACAAATTCGCTTCTCACTATTGGGATCTCGTAAACGGTAAGAGATAGAGCAAAGTTTAAATTGGGGCAAAGTTGCGCAATGTAATGTAGTAGTATTTATTTATTTATCCACTCAATAGGCAAGCCTAATACA
>MU182036.1:654327-665886 GCA_016904865.1 Pissodes strobi
CCATTATTTTAGAGATGTTAGAAATTACTTAGATGCAACTTATCCGGACAGGTGGATTGGTCGCCGAGGTCCAACAGAGTGGCTAGCTCGCTCACCGGATCTGACACCCCTTGATTACATTCTATGGGGCTACGTGAAATCTAAGGTTGTTAAAATGGTTCCGGATTCTCTGAATGAACTTCGACAACGCATCATCGATGTGTGTGCGGGAATAAACTCTGCAACCCTCCACAATGTTAGGGAAGAATTCTCGAACAGAATGTTCTTTTATCAAGAGGTGTAGGGCGTACATTTTCAACATCTTTTAAGATGAAAATTAGACGTTTCTTGTGTTTTTCTCAATTATGATAACAACATTTTGAATTAGTTTTGTAATTAGGTACTTATCTAATAAACCTGCTTAAAACATTATTATTAGTCGCTATTTAAGAATGCATGAATCAAATGTTTTTCAAAGTCGAGGGTTGAATTAAGCATAAAAAGACCTTCAAAATGACATGTCACATGAACAACCCCTCCATTTAAAAAAACGGACGCCCAACTGTCATTTTGACATTTGAATCTGTCATTATTTGCTCAAAAAATAGAAAATTGTCTCATATAATACCGTTCCAAACTTCATTGTAGTATACGGAACGGTTCAAAAGTTAGAGGGGGGGCGACGGACTTTACGTCCTCACTGTCTATATAAAATTGTATCTTACGTTAAGCCGGATTTTTGTATTGTCCAAATTTTGATTGTTGGTATGTTGATAATTGCTGGGATTTTGTAGTAAGATCTTTCAAGCAATGCAAATTATTTAGGAACTCAGCCTATCCGGGTGTTAACTTTATGAGATTTTACTTGAGACTTGAGATAGTAATAAAACATTTGTTTTTTTAGGTTTTCAAAACTGCCGCTCGTGGAGCGATCCCAGTACCCATATTTTTAAGAATAAGGGTATATGTGTGTAGTAGTAGGCGTCACCACTATTAGTAAGATAGATACCTATCTTACTAGTGCTAAATTTATGTCGATTTGTAAATTCAAAAAGTTATACATCCTCCTTCAGATGCGAATGTATTACATATTCAACCAAGATGGAGCACCTTCTCTATATTCTTATTGCAGTGGCTAGGTAATCGTTAACCAGATCAATGGGATTGACAGAAGAACTATTAATGGGACCACTCCAACCAAATCACTTTTGAATTTATTCGGCAAAAGTTGAAACCGGGTCTGTTTTGAATAATCAATTTTACTTACCATTACTGCATTACTGCTTTGTTTTTAATTTATTGAATATTGTACATGAAATTGACATTATTTGATACCACTGAAAAGCAGTTCTGACAAATTTTGCAGTCAGGTATCACAAATAGGGATTGATTGGAGATTGAAGATTTTTTTAAGGTTCTGTTTAGCGCGAGTGGGTGAATCGCTGACACTACATTCTTCTACCACAGATTAAAGGTGGATTCTCATGCGTCCGATATCCGACGCTACGATGATCCGTATCCTATTGTCTATAACGCTTGTCTTCCTATTGGTTGAATTGTTAAGATTTTCGTATCCGAATTTTACAGGCAATTTGGCATTTTCCCAACTAGCAAATATAGTTCCCAGTCCTTTTTAAAATGTCACTGCCCCTAAAGTATAGTTCCTAGACCTACCCTGCCACTTAAAATGTTACTCTATAAGGAATAGTCACTTTGAAGTATATTTCGAGAGTGACCGGTTAGTGCCTACCTATACAATAAAAGTGGAAAATAAACACCCCGATTGCAAGTGGCAAACATAATTTAAAGAAGTGGCTGGAACTACCCGAATATTCAAATATGACACCATAAAATACCAAAAACTTTATAGTAACTTTTTGAAGTAGCGGTCACTAACAAGTGCTACCATAATGCCTCCATTAAGTTTTTGTTACTTTATAGTAACAAGTTAAGTTACGGAGTAGTTGCGGCCACGACACTTAGTTACTTCTAATTTATAGTAGCATTGAAAGTAGCAAAATGGTTACTGCTACCTTCCTAGGTCACTATAAACTTATTGTTTCTATAAAGTCGCCTCTGGGTAGTTACAATTGTCACTTTATCAATCCGAAGATTTTAAAGTTCCAAACTGGTAGGATTTTCTTTGTCCTAATATATTATTGTTCCCGGTACTTTGTGGAAGAATATGGAACTATAAAGTATTTTTCGTGTTAAACGGGCATATTTTGTTCATGCCTTTTCAGACGTACAGCCAAATGGCTCAAACATTTTGGTCACCGCCCACTTTGTAGTGGCTTTGATAGTAGCAGTTACGTATCTGCCACCATAAATGCTAGTTGGGATTGTGTTTTCATTTATAACCTAACGTAAATCAATAGTTTTGAATAAGTCACAGAGAGAATTTTCAAAATTATCATATTCAGCATGCAGTTAGAGGGACCCACAGATAAGTTTTATACCGAAAAACTTACCATAATCTTGACCTTCGTACTAAACCGAAATTTCCTTAATATCCGTGCGAATCTCTCGCCAGCAAAAATCGATTCACGTACGCAATAGGTCTGAGCTAATATTAATTAATATATTAATAACATAAGTAGATTTTGGAAACTCTCGCTACCCATCCTCAAATAAAATAAATATCTGTCCTGATCCGTTACAGTCTCACTTCCATTAATAAATTATGATAAGCATCTTTTACTTCGATTGATTCGTTAATATGTACTAGGACACTGATGGGATACAAATAACACATTATAAGTAAACAAAACAAATAAAAAGTGAGGTTAAAAACACGTTATCGGATAAAAGTTAAAATAATGTTAGCTCCATCCGACATCGGATGACAATTGGCGCCAAAACAATCTGATCAATAGGAGCTCCGTTGGATGATCGTATCGTCGAATATCGAACGCATGAGGACCCACCTTATAAGAACAGATACAAAAGCTTTGTCGTAACGTGTGATCATGGAGAGTTCACATTTTTATGTATTTAGCATTGTTGCTCCTGTCAATTACACTGAGAGAAATTGGTATTATGTTATTATCACTGATTTTTCTACAAAATAAAACTATTTCTACGCGAACATCAGAATTTATCCTATGAAGTGTCAAGCAACCTAAGAAACGAGTGCCACAAAAAAAATATGTTTTTTTTTTGTCGTGTACAATATCATTATCCCTCCTCCAGTGTGTTTAGTCGTTTCGTCGTTTCGCGAGCACGTTTGATTGGAATCCTATTAGTCTCGGACATGCGCATAAAAGTTTTAAAGAAATGGCTTTCTTTCCTGATTTGTGCTTCTATACTTTAACCGCTTCTAGTAATTTTTGAGATTTTCTGTTGTCTATGTATCTAACTAAGGGTCTAGCTCATTACTTCTTTCCGAGCCATATCCCAAACTTTTAAATGTTCATAAAGGGCATAACTGCCAGGTGACTCAAACGTAAAAAGCGAAAATTGCCTTCTTTTAAACAAGGTGTTACATCATTCGAGTTCTCATTTAGTATTATTTAATAATATTCTAGTGTTAGTTCTGAAATCTTGAAAATAATTTCCAAATCTATAATAAAGATTTACATTTTTGTATAAAAAAATAAGGCGTATTGTGTTTGGCAATATTTATTATAGTCCATTTGGCAATATAGTGAGATTGTGCCTGGCTCCGTTTGATATAAACCTTCTCTTCAATATGATCTTCGGCTAACCAAAATTTGATGATTTGGTTAAAATAAAAATTTCCTTAAACGGAAAAGTTATGTTCAAGGTTTCTTAAAAAATGTTTGTGTATATTTTCAAAAAGCTTAGCGCATTTACGGTAGATTAAAAAAAAACAGTAAATTCAGATATTCTAAGAAATGTCAAAATCCCCTACATCTAAAAAAACTGCTTAAATCTTTGGAACACCCTGTAGAGTGTGTTCCATCTAAGAAAAACTAAGTTGCTCTACCTGAACTATTTGGAGTAGTCTGCATAATTTCATAAATTTAAAATGTTGCCCAGGCATCGCTGTTAGAACCATTTTTTTAAGAAAATGACATCATCTAGAGGACGTGATGCTCTATAGGGTCCAACGATGAGAGTAGGGTAGTATCATAACTTACTTGTCCCTATGATGCTGAAGCAATATAATTTTCGGAATCAAGTATATAAATCATTGAAAATGCATTTCCCATGGATCTTGTGGGTTGCACTGTAATGATTACATCAAAAAAACAATTAGGAAAAACTATGTCAAATAAAAATAACACCAATTATTTATATTCGTCATTAGAAAAGTCTTCCAAGTACTAAGTAGCTAATGCTGTGTTGAAATTTGAATGACTCTATTTTTGACCGGTCCTGATCTATTTTTACAATCAAATATACAACAAAACGGTGTTTCTAGTGTCCGAATGTTGCCGCTCGCATCAACCAAATTACATTCTAAATAAATATGTCGGTCGAAAATAATTAGCTACCGAAATAGTGACATAGACATAGTCTACTGAGGAAGCACTACTAACAGATGTGATTTATAAAATATTTGTAATTGGAGTTTTATTGATTTTATTAGTTGTAATTCCCTACAACATTTCAGTCAATCGTACTCGTAGATATCTACAATCGTTGTCAAGTGAAAAATATGAGCTACCTATTTTTTATGTCTCTTCAGTGACTGGGCTTGATAGGTGAGGACACGGTTATTAACTGAATGCATTCTTGAAATTCGGTTCCTAGACGAAGTTTTACCGTCAGCGCACATTAATATTTTCCAATGGGAGGTAGTGTCCGATCGTTGTGCTGCTGCGCCGTCGGACATGTTTTCTTCTACTCAATTGTCTGTAGCTGCGAGATTCCATCTATTCAAATCAGAAATTAATATTTTCAGTTCCTTTTTAGTGGATTGCATATTATTATGGGAGTCCTCCATTAACGTCCACCATTTACACTCAATTCGGATGGTTTCTGTAGTCTGTAGACCTAAATTTCGCCTAGCGTCTGTCTGTCGTTTAGCCTGTGGATGAAGGTCGCCAGTGATTCGCTGTGCCAGTTCGATAGAGCACACACAAAAAGAAATTATTGTATTAAATAAAAATATATCTGAACCAATTAAATATATGTTTGATATAAGCCACTCGCTTATAAAATTGAATCAACTGCACAAAATAATTATTAGGAAATACAAAAATATTTATCTTAATTATATATAAGTTTCACTCTGCATTCGGTAGCAGCAGCTGGAACTTGTGATGTCTTGTCCTTAATGAAAATATATTTCAGAAAACCACCGCACGTTGTCAAACCAATCATGGAAATGTTACAGTAAATAACTTGAGTATTTCTAATATTTTTGTGACATAGGTATTCCACAGTTTGATTCAAATGTATCTGTAATGTTTCCTAAATACATGGATGTTTTAATAAACAGCCCATATATTTAACTACATAGCAACTGGCATACGTGTGAGTCAAATATACCACCGTTTGTTTCAAAGATATGGGTAATTTGTGCTAAATATAGAGATACATGAATAAAACGGTTCATGTATTTAACCCAATCACACAAATATTTCCGAAAACCACTTCATGATTTACGTTTTATTTTGGGTGTATTTGATTTAAATATGCTAGCATTTACTATGTACTGTGAATTTCATAAATATGTATGACACTTTCATGACATATTAAAATTCGACTGACACCATCTACAACATTTTCCAATATATTTATGAAATCGACTGTATACATATTTTACTGAAACATGATTAATTGAGTAAATAATAATAAAAAAATATAATTTATTTATTTTTCTATAAAAATATCGCCAAAAAGATAAGTTATTCAGCTTCTAAAAATTATGCATAATACAAAAAGGATTTCCATTCGTAAGTTCAGTAAATTTCCTGGATTTGATGTGACAGTTTCGTTGATTTTTATTTTAGGTGAAAGAGGCGTTTCTAGCGATTCTAAAGATCCATTTCCCTAAAATAAAATTCTAATTTTAGATCGGAAAGATTTTTTTATAAATATATAGGTAGGCAGCCAACATTACCAACCTCTGATTTTCTGCACGAAAATAAAAGATTTTACCTCATTAAAGATATACATTTTTACTTACTTGCAACTTCTTAATCCCCCTTTTCAGACAAACCTTGTCCCCAATGTTGCCATTAACCAACATCTCTACCTGCGCATCGGTTAGAAGCCCTACGATTTCCAAATCGTCAATTTTCTGTTCTAAAAACAATGATCTTTGAGAATAGAACTATAGAAAATGTCAAAATAAGTAGACTTTGTAATATAAACATGTATCGAAATCGTAACGGTTTTCTATATACAGGTGTATTTTCGTTTATTTTAATGAAAAATGGTATGTTTGTTTTTTGCACATAAGGGGGTACCGACTAGTAAAAGTTCTTCCTAATACATATGTATTTGAAACAAAAACATAGAAGATTGACTGCACCCAACCCTTTCCTTAATGTTCGCTGGTTATAGGTTCCATTAAAAATAACCAGAGTTCTTCCTAATACATATTTATTTGAGACAAAAACATAGAATATTGACTGAACCCAACTTTTTCTCGTATTGTATAATACATGGGGGAAACTATATTCGGGGGTACGTATTACAATTACCTATTGTATTCGACTTCTTTGTAATCGAAACATTTCGAAACAAGCAACACATATTAGAAAAAAATTGCTTCTATACTTTATAATTTATCATATCATACCCACCCGCATGAATTTTACATAAAACAAGCTTTTTGTATAATAATCTTGATGCGGGGCCAGCCGAGGGGCCAGCCATCCATATTATTGGTAACTTAGGCTTAAAAAAAGGTGTGTATGCATTTACCGTACAGTAAGGGATTTGTCCATTATTCAGGCTGTCACAGGTTGCACATTAAAATTTACTCCGTACCCACTTGTTTCCTTATTATTTAAACTGGACACACCAGTGAATAATATGGATGGATCTGCATGCACGCCTAAACATCATGATGAACTAAACATGTGCTTTTACATCGCCCGCGCACGGCGCACTTGTTGCGGCCATTTTAAAATCGTACGCCAAGTACGGGGAATCTTGTAACAAACATTTATTATATTCAATTAGCCTTCAAAATGATTTAAATAGTTCTCTAAACTCTAAAGGTGCATACACATTTATAGATTTCAGCTAATCATTGATGAATTTAAGCCAAATTGTGTTAAATTGGAATGGAAGCATACATCCCAAATTCCATCAAGTTACCATCAAAAGGAAAGCCCTGGTTCGACAAAAGATGCGAAAGAGCTGTAGGAAGGAAACAGCAGGCCTATAAGTACTGGCAGCAAAATCAGACCGCTGAAAATCGCAATTATTTTATCGAAGCGAGAAACGAGTGCAAGCGTGTGATCGACGAAACTAAGGACAAACACAATCAAAGGATCAGGAATAAACTTTTGCAATGCCCCAGTGGTTCCAGGAATTTCTGGTCGGTAGCAAAGGCAGTAAGTAACAACTTTACAAAAACGTCTCTCCCACCTTTGACGGACGAACGTGGCATCACGGCGACTACAGCCAAGGAAAAAGCAAACATGCTCGCCAAAATGTTTTCATCGCACTCTACCTTAGACGTGCCCCAAGGCAAGACTCTCCCCACTATACCGAACATCAACACTACCATGGCAGAAGTCAAGTTTTCTCACCGTGATATTCGCAAAATCCTTAAAGAACTAGATACGCAAAAGGCTTCAGGACCGGACGGAATACCTGCCATCGTGCTAAAGAACTGCGCCAACGAACTAACACCCGTTTTTTCCAGGCTTTTTTCTCTTTCTTACAGAAAAGGGATTTACCCGTCCTCTTGGAAAGTCGCTCGAGTGCAACCTGTTCCGAAAAAAGGCGTTGGATATTTCAAAGGCATTCGACAGAGTTTGGCATGACGGACTGCTCAACAAACTGCCGTCCTTGGGACTGCCCGCCTCTCTCTGCAGCTGGCTGGCCAGTTTCCTTAAGAACCGATCCCTACACGTTGCAGTCGATGGACACATCTCGGACACATTCACCATCAGCGCGGGCGTGCCTCAGGGCGCAATACTTCCACCAACTCTGTTCCTCATCTATATTAATGACCTGCTGATCGAAACGAATAATCCTGTTTACAGTTTTGCAGATGACAGTACCCTTGTCTCCCACTTTAGATCAGAAAAACCCTTACCAGCGACTGAGACTCATCACCGCAGACAGGAGCAGATTACAGCAATTAATCAAGACCTGGAGAAAGTTCAAATTTGGGGCGACCGAAATTTGGTCCAGTTCAATGCAGCAAAGACTCAAGCAGCAACGTTTACTAAGAGGGCCAATACAGCGGGCCCTGACATCATTATGGCAGGATCGACCATTCCTTCATCCTCGTCAATCGGGCTGCTGGGTGTCTCGGTCAACAGCAATATGTCATGGCATGACCATGTTGCTAACATCGCAAAATCAGCCTCCCAGAAGCTTGGTGCGCTATTTCGCAACAAAAAACTATACACCGCAGCAGTTGCTCTTGCTGTACAAAGCGCATATAAGACCGTGCTTAGAATATTGCTCACATATCTGGGGTGCCGCACCAAAGCATACCCTAAAGCTGCTGGATTCCATTCAGAAGAGGGCTGTGCGTCTCGTCGGCGATCCGGAGTTGACCCGGAATCTGGATAGTCTGGAACATCGCAGACATGTGGCCGAGATGTCTCTGTTTTACAGATACTTTCACGGCAGATGTTCCCAGGATTTGGCCCGCATAATCCCGCCCCTGGCAACTCCTGTCAGACAGTCCCGACAGACGGCAGGAGCGCACCAGTTCGTCGTACAACTAGAAACACCTAGAACATCGCTTTACCAGAACTCCTTTGTCTGGCGCACTGCATCACTGTGGAACTCACTTCCAGGACATCTGTTTCCCACTAATTACAACCTACAAATATTCAAGAACCGTGTCAATCAACATCTTCGCACACACACCGCTCGTCGAGCGCCATAGGATCTCCCTTTAGTGTGTGTGCCACTGCCATAAAAAAAAAAAAAAAAAAATAAATTATTTGATTTAAGAAATTCGACCTTTTCATTCAAACAGTATTGTTCAAACATATGATAGATTGATATCAAATACGCCAAATTCGTTAATTCAAGTCATTCGTGATAAATTTATCAGGTACTTAGGTCAATTAAACATAGGTCAACTACACGATATATTTGTTTTCGCATGATGCTTTTTTCTGTGCATGGGGTTTTTCATGTATCTAGCTGTGTCGGCATTCTGGTTCCCGTTCTGGAACGCATTTCGGGCTTGAGGTCTTGCGTGTTAGGATAGGTCTTATCGCAGAATTTCATTTTATTAAATGAATTTGTTATGTGATGGCTTGACTTTTAAGTCAATTCAAAACTTGCCAAGTGCACGAGCTGCTTTTTACTGTGTTAATTGCA
The DNA here is from genome assembly GCA_016904865.1 of Pissodes strobi. Taxonomy (NCBI): domain Eukaryota; kingdom Metazoa; phylum Arthropoda; class Insecta; order Coleoptera; family Curculionidae; genus Pissodes; species Pissodes strobi. The sequence goes on from MU182036.1 coordinate 663,748, forward strand.
TTTACTAACCGTTTTCATTTTTAGATTTCTGGTTGTTGACAACGGAGGCAGATTTGTTCCTCGAAACGTCAAGCATTTTCCAGTTTTCCAGTTTCATTAGCACTTATACAATTTACACTCCAGGGGTCAGAGCCGAAGCGGCCTTATTCAAAAACTCTGCAACTGAGGGGAAGAAATAGGCAACAATTTGTCTCACCAACATTACTAAAATTACACGTGAATTAAATTGCACTTTTTTAGTAGTCTAATTTTCGTTAATAACTGGTAACTTACATCTTAGGGAATTCTCGTTGAATAAACGCAAACAACATGTAATAAGCACGTATGCGAGTATACATAACGTTACGTTACATACAGTTTATTTTACTTGCAGCTTTCAAGGTCGATGACGCTTTCTCGAATATTTATTTAATTTGTGATGAGTAACAAGCAATTTCTCGGCGAAAAATTATTATTTCGGGTAAAAATAGAGAATCCTGAAAGATTTTTTTGAATAACGGAAATCTTGGTTTGTTTTATAGAGGAGCGGAATGTCTTAGTTTGTATAATATACGAAGGATAAACATGGCAACGAAATAGTCTATTTTGAAGAGAGGAATTATGTCTTGGGCTTTAGAGATTGACGAGTTTTTATTATTAGCAAAAATAAACCGATTATTTATAGATTCCTACTAATTTTTCATTATATTAATCGAAAATACAAGACGAATGCGCTTGTGACATCGCTAACTTTAGATAGTTTAAGCCAGCTTACTGCAAATATTGATCTTGCTTTATTTTTTTGGGCAATAATTTTTATTATAAATATCGGTTAATTTTATTAATAGTTTCAGTTTTTATATCTGTCTCTTTTTCTTCATTTGTCTCGCCAAATGTGGTGCTACGTTAATGTTTATTTGCTCAACTCACTTTTCCTTTGCATTCGAAAAGAAGACTTGCTTCCAAGAATAACACGTTATATACCACCGGCGGTTCATTGTTCTAGGCCGCGTTGATTAGCACCAATGCGTACTGTTCTTTTCAGCAAGCCAGCAGCAAAGTCCAACATCGATTCACGTTACTTTTAACATAAATACACTTTTTAAGATCAGAGCCATATGAGTATTTTTTATAAGTTATGTCATCATATCCCCATTGTGCTCTTTTTTAACAACATAAGTGAATTCGGAAAAGTGGATATTATTTAATACCGTTCTTTGCGCTTTGTCATTTTAGTTTTCCTCTTCTACTACCTATTTTAATTTTCAGTTCTCCTCGGTTCTTTATCACAGATATAGCTTTCCACTTTAATATCGGTATATGTTGATATTAATATAATAGATAGATTATAATCATTAATCACTGAAATTTGAAGACTTATTTTTTAGACAGGTTATATTATTATCTAAAATCATGTTTTCTTTCCACTTTCGCAAGTCGGAAGCTTTGCAACGTTATTGCTCATTTTGCATCCCATCAAGTTGATTATTACACCCATTTAATTTTTTTTCTAGGTCTATAGGGTTGCTACCACGAAGATTTGATGTCATTTGCGATTTAGAGACTCGCATTTATATACTCCATGTTAAATTTCTCTGAGTGTCTGTGGTACAGTCTATAGTGCAGGTCACCTTCAAACAGTTCAATTTTATTCAAATGATCCTTAACAGGCAGTTGTCCTGTTGAGATACCTGTGATGATTTTTGCTTTGTGAGTTTTATGTTAGATTTCTTAACGAAGTCTTTATTATACCGTCTAGTCCCTGTCTGTTACTCCAGTGGACTTTGTGCTCATCAACACCAAGTTTTATGCCTCCTCATGCTATATATTTATCGCCCCTGGATTACCCTGGTCCTATTCAGGTCCAGGTCCTTCAATCAGTCCCATTTTATTCAGATGATGCTTAACAGTTACGTGTTCTGTTAAGGTACCCGTGATGATTTTCACTTGACATTGACCAACCTAGCAGCTGCCGCCTCGTGCCATATATTTCGATATCCCCAGGATTGCCCTGGTCCTGTCTATACTGCAGGTCACCTTCATTCAGTCCCATTTTATTCAGATGATGCGTAATGGCTACGTGTGTTAAGATACCTGTGATGATTTTCACTTGACCTTGACCCCATACTACAACCTAGCAGCTGCCTCCTCGTGCCATAT
>MU182036.1:685007-696653 GCA_016904865.1 Pissodes strobi
TTTCTTGCTGACCTATTTCATAAAATCCAAGTGGACAAAATCTGAGATATACGTATGTATGTATAAGGTTTTCTGAGATATTTAGTGCCTCATCTACAATATTATCTGGGAAAGATACAACAATATCAATTTAAAGCAAAAATACCTCATGATATTTTTTAAAATTTTGAATACACAATAATTTAACAATACCTATTGAATTTCATAAGTTTAGTTATTTTTGTTTTAAAAATATTATGGGCTTTCTTAAGGCACTTCTGTTTTCTGTTCACGTACTGCAGACATGTATTCAGGTGTGGTTTTAGGTGGGAGCTGTGGAGGAATGAAACTCACTTTTCGAGAATGTCGTATCTCATAAAGTAAAATGTACTTAATACTAAATTGTCTCTTTACCATTTTGTGTGTTTTTTTTTAATATGAAAAGCAAAGGAAGTTTTCTATTTTCCTGTTCCGTCGGCATCAACGCCTGTTGTCGCATGTGGATTGGCGGCTTTTATATTTTGTGTTCATCTTTATTCTGCGAGAGTTAAACACAAAGCTGCTTTCTTTCGTGATTATAGGACTATTAGGTCAGATTCTATAATCAGCTAATTGCTTGTTTTGAGGTTTCTTGTAACAGTTTAGAAAGTTAAATTTTTGGTGCAGGTAAAAACCAATATTTATGTAAAAAATTCATACATGTAGTTAATACTCACATATTGGCGAATTTTGCCAAAATTTGGGCGTGGTTCCGGAGACATTTTGCCTGCGGCGGCGGTTTGTCTCTTTACCATTTTGTGTGTGTTGTTTTTAATATGAAAAGCAAAGGAAGTTTTCTATTTTCCTGTTCCGTCGGCATCAACGCCTGTTGTCGCATGTGGATTGGCGGCTTTTATATTTTGTGTTCATCTTTATTCTGCGAGAGTTAAGCACAAAGCTGCTTTCTTTCGTGATTATAGGACTATTAGGTTAGATTCTATAATCAGCTAATTGCTTGTTTTGAGGTTTCTTGTAACAGTTTAGAAAGTTAAATTTTTGGTGCAGGTAAAAACCAATATTTATGTAAAAAATTCATACATGTAGTTAATACTCACATATTGGCGAATTTTGCCAAAATTTGGGCGTGGTTCCGGAGACATTTTGCCTGCGGCGGCGGTTTGGCTGTTGGCTCTTCAGCGTCCTCGGATTAAATCTTGTACCTATACACCCTAGACAAAGGAACCTCAAAAATCCATTAGCACCGAGCCCACCCGACTTTAAATTCACTTCGTTGAAATATAGTATAGTTTTATATGAACCAAATATTGTGTGTTTATTGTCAATTTAATTAATTCATTCAGTCAATTATTGCCCATTGCTTGTTATTAAGATGCATTTATTTCAAAAATCGGAGGCACTGACAGGTGAAGCAAGAGTGAATCTGGTGGTCTTAGTTATTGTTGGGCACAACGCCATCTGTTGAATATTCAAATTAAACTCCTTGCAGCCGAGTCGTTTGCAGTTATGCATCAGAGTGATTTAAAACCACATAAAACCAAGGATTCTTAAGCACCAACAATTGATCTGGATTGAATTTATACCACCAATTTTGGTCTGTCATTAGTTACCAGCTGTCTATCGGCGTGATAATGACAAATTTTAAAGTCATTATCTTGCAGTAATTAGGGTTGGTACTTATTCTGCTAAGTCGTGATTATGTATATGTGCATGTCCATATGGAATTTCTAACGAGTAGGATAATTCTATAATCTTTTAATCCTATATGACGTATTAATTAACATTCATAGCGAGTATGCTGAAAGGTAAAACTTTTGTTTGATGTAAGCTTTCAGCTACGGCATCATTTCAGAAATAAATATTCAACCTTAAATTCTTATAATGATCCCTTCGAGTATGTATTATAACATGAGCTTTGAAAGTTTACTTCTCATAACGGACAGTAAACGTGCGCTTTCGCAGAACACTCCAACAATCTCCAATCCTGAAGTTTATTATTCCTAGGTCCTACTTTATCAGTACGTCCGGTGTTGATTTTCAATTCAGATTATATTCATAGGGCTGGGACACGTGTATGAGACAAAATACTGTTTGAGCCTCCGCAAACTTTCGACCCCTTAAACCTTTTCATCAACAAATTATCATCAGATTCCGCGATTTTATTTTAATATTCCCTGTTTCTAAAACGTATTATAATACATAATATACATGGCATATTAGCAAATGCTGTGCAAGTAAGTATGAGTTTACATTTTTGAAGTAGATAGTTGGTATTATTAATATTTTTCTAATTCTATACATTAGATGAACTAAACGGTTTCCAGAAAATCTAAGCTTTTTTCAGGAGCCTAGGATAATAGAATCAATCTGAGCAATGAATGTCAATTTAGTTTAAAAAACCACACCCAAATCCAACCCAAATCACAAAAATGGTCAATTCGAGTGATTGCTTCGTTTTTTAGATTTTAATCTAGCTGTTTGGTAGGTATATGTTCCAACGTTGCATTTAAAGCAATTATCTTCCAAGCTGATTATTGAAAATAGCTTTATATCAGCAACACATAGTACGTTAGGTACCTACTTATCAGAGTAATCAACAAATATGTTAAAAAGAAGGACCGCACGGACGGATTCTTCTTGGATTCGAGAATTAGCTGCATATTCCTCAGGATAAAATCCGTTAGTGGATACATTCTGTGTTAAGGGGATCTACCGTGACGCTTATAATGCTTAAGAATCGGGCCCCTAACTCTCTGCAATATTAACTTGTAACTTATTAAAAAAAGTTGTTTAGTAAGATTTTTAAGTGAACGAGGAGTGCCTTTGCGGGGACATGAAGAAAAGTGGGGTTCTCTACATAACGGGCATGCTATGGGTTCTGGCGCTAACTGCTGAATTTTGCCAATTTCTTCGTGAGCATATCATAAAATGCTAATCCAGCGATAATAAGTCACCGACTTGTATATTAAATACGATATTGCTCCGACAGCACTCATGGCGCTGAAGTCGGTCTGCACGCGCTTCTTGTTGGTGAGGGAGTGCAGGAGCTGGCTAATTGAACTTGAAAGGCGAAAAAATGTTACGCTGGTGATGGTCTGGGTACCGGGACACTCTGGTGTACTGGGAAACGAGGCCGCTGACAGGATGCCGTTTATTTCTCGTTACTCTCGGCGGTCTCCGAAGCTTACGCGTTTGTTTACTATTTTAAAATGTCTAATATTTCACCTCACGTATGGGCCGTACGTAAAGTGAAATATGAGACGAGTGACAAGAAATAAACAGTATTTTGCCGCTGTCGCTTTAGCCAAAGAAGGATCCACACGTAGATACCCAGGGCCTGATCCCTGAGTGGAACATTCTTTATTTGCAGGACATTGGAGGCCTGGATGGAGGGTCGAGCCGAAGAGGTATGACGGACGGCTCCGGGGATGAGACAGACGAGGCTCATGATACATGGGTTAGTTCACCAGGTGGTTGATGAGCCTACCAAGGAATCAGTGCAGGGCGCTGGTAGGATTCTGCACTTCTTAATGGTGGGTTTCCTCCGTGTCCGTTCGTCTGGAGGTTTGGCCTTTATTTCCTTTGTCGCTTTATATCGTTGACATTTAATACATTTGCTAATGTGTTCTGCAATAGCCGGTGCCGTGTTTTGTACTGTAGGAATCGTAAAGCGTAATAAAAGTTCATGAAATCGTTCATTCGTGAGAGTCACCATGTTCGCTTCTGTATTTAAACTTATAATATGTTCTTTGGCACGTAATGAATACGGACTTCTCAATTTTTAAAGATCAATTTTGTTGCTTAGCTGGCTCTAATCACAAGTAAAATAAAACATAATAAACAGACAGATTAAATTCGTTAAAGCAACAGGGAATTGAAGGATACGTCAGACGTTAAACAAATAACTGGATTTCTGAATTATGATAATCAAGGTAAACCACATCAATCATATAGTCTACTCATTTAATGCGACTGCAAAACGACCCGAATTTGTCCTACACCTGTAGAAGTGATAAACCGGTGCCATTTGCCGTATTCACAGTTCAAACGATCGATGCACAACGACGTTCTTTTTGACGAATCGACAAAACTCGCAGCTTTTCACTTTATTTTTCGATGCCCCACGTTGGGCGCGAATTGTAACCGTGAGATTACTCAGTGAGGTTCTAACATCGAAACTAAATTGTCCACCACGGATCTTGCTTTTTGGAAAATACTTTTATTATCTGTCATAGAATACAATGATATTAATCAACGTCAAAAATTATGTCAACCCCTTTAACCTAATATATTAATGTCATTAATAGCAGAACTTTTCCAGTCTTATTGGATTAACAGTAACGTTACAAGTTATGTCTAGAATACCTGCATTATGTTTTCATTGACGGTCTATAGGGAAATTGTTTATATTATATCGGTAGTGTCCTGTATAAAGCATATAGGTATAATTATTTACATCTGACAAGATGCTAACGAGCTGTCGTCATCTGTACGCTTCTCAGATTCCACCTTCTGGCCCTATGGCCTACACTCTCTGACGTCATGAAATTTTAACTCTGGTACATGGACCTTAATATAGGAGGTATTGTTTGAACCGACAAAGTCATCACGTATTCGATTTGGCGTTTGCTGAGACGCCTAGAAAAATACATCACGTGTGTCTGCGGACTGGATTCTGGCTCTTATTATTATTAATAACTGCCCAAATTGATAAGTGTTCAAAAACCACTTTGAACACGCTTGCAAATCTAACGATTTAATTTTGTACAATTTTAACATTCCACGCCACTGCTAGCATTCCAAAGAGAAATTAGAATACATGGCGATACTACTAACGCCACTCTTGTTACAACGTTTATCTACTGCTTCAGGCAGTCTAGAAAGCTAAAAGTAAAGCAGCCTCGAAAGGCATCTGACCAATCACAGCGCTTTCTACAAAAAGCCGCTGTATCCCGATCATTTTAAGATCCTTTACACAAATAGAGCACTATGTAAAAATCGACCTCTCCTATTGGTCGATCCATCTCGTATTACAATATGTTTTCGTGATGCAATCAATTTGTGGCAAGAGCTCTCGTGGTTGAGAGGTTTAGACGACTGGGTCTCACCTGGACGGCCCGGGTTCAAACCCCGTTGCTTTTTTTTAAGATTGTTGAACAGTTTTTTTCTTGATTTTGGGTATGTCTTGGGTTAGCACCTGGTTAGCTTCCTTATCTTGAGCCCCCGTAGCGAGCGAAGCGAGCGGAGGGCTATGCGGATCGACCAATACGAGAGGTCGATTTTTACATAGTGTTCTATTTGTGTAAAGGATCTTAAAATGCGTAATTTGGCGATATTAATAGCGCCATCTGTTGTAACCACGTTTACTCATCTGTACCCGCCCGCTTATCCTACGCCAAGCCGACCAATCACAGCGCATCCTACAGGATAGCCACTTCACCCAAACTAAAACTTTCTAGCATTATAGCTAGGAAGTTTTAGGATTATCTAGGGGTAACTAAAATTCCGATCTTTAATAATCGAATTTCATGAAAACTAGCCAGCAGATTTCAACCAGATTTGCGTTAAAATTCATAATATTGATTTAGACAACTGGTCATGCTAAGTTTTCAAACAATATCTCTATATTCACATTATTGCCCTTCCTATTTCCGGAGGATGTAGATTATCCCGCCAGAAGGGGCGGTGACAAAAGGGCGTTAACAACTTCTTCGAGTTGATCTAGTTATCACGTTCTAGAATTCAGTATGAAGTAGCATCTCGAGTCTCACCCAAGTAAGTCGCACCAAGGGCGTTCCCGTTTCCCGCCGGCATGGCGCTAAGCCGCCATGCCGGACAAGTTTTCACGTGTTGAGACCTCATAATCCCTCTAGTTCTCTACTCAAGTGAATTGTGGTATCCAGCCATAGTCATCGTTGTTTCAAGCCTACAAATAAGGTATTTATCGGCACCCTGTCTGCCATTATACTCAATCTATTTATGACGCTGTGTACTGGCGTCCCCATTGGTCTCATCCATGGGAAGCCTACAAAAAGGTATTTCTCACAATAGAGTCTTGTCTCTAACCACAAGTAATCTAGTCTCATCTCGAATGTCAAGTAACGCGGTACCATCGCTGTACTAGCGCCCCATTGGTCTCGTCCATGGGAGGTTTCACAATCGAGTCTCGTCTCGAATATCAAGTAAGTAAACACACACGTTTACAATCATTCTTTCAACATCTCAAACGCGGTACCATCGCTGTGCTAGCGTTCCCATTTGGTCTTGTCCATGGGCGTTCAACATTCTCTATTCTCTATCAGAATATAACACTGGGTTGCTATACTCTAGCCTTATTCTCATATAAGGATTAAACGGCACTTTTCTGCCAGTATTCTCAAGATCTCACAAATGCTATATCCCCTACGCGGATTTCAGCTTACCTATGCGACCTGCATAGCGTGTTTTACAATCATTTATGCGTGTACCAAAAAACCGCATTTCACAAGGCATCCAAGTCATGCCATATGCCTATATAAATGCATACCACTTCAAACCACTACAATCAAGTCATTCATATTTGCAAGAAATTGAACCAGATTGTACACAGAAGCTACAACAGAGACTTAAGTGTTTAAAGTGACTTTTCCTGTGCTGGAAGATAAACTGCTGAACGAATTGAACATTGCTCGTCAATTGGTGAACATAGTGGACATAGTAGCTTATAGGTGGACTTTAAGGTAACATTTTTTCTGTTATTATTGCTTGTATATTACTGTTTTCATATCAGAGTTAGCTCAGCCAACTGAGCTCATACGCAGCAGTTCCGCAGGGACTTTAATGAGCATTTAACTGTACATAGCTTCAAGGTTATGTTTATAAGCATATACATGTTTAGTATTACAACTGTTTGTGCAATGCTTTAGTTTTTAAGAGTATTATTCTTGTCACATTCTTCAAGGTCGATACTTTGCCTCGACTGATATGTATCACATCGTAGCACAGACTACATAGATTCACTCAATGTTTATATTTTCTTTATTTATGAGCTTCCAGTTGTTTTCAAGTAAAATAACTTATTAAAATATTCATATAATGCTAAAGCTTTTTGTTTTATTTACAAAAAGACTTTAGAACTAGCCCAATGGTAAATTATAGTGACTACGAGCACATCTCTGTTTGTTTAGAAAATCGGCAAAGATCGAATCTGAAACAATAAGATGTACATCTGCCATTGCCATGGCAATCTTTGATATTGACTGAATATTGCTGTGAAGTTACATTTTGATTGGTTATAACTCTGTATCTTAATGAGTGTTATTAAATTACAGGTAGTAAATATCTAATAAATCAATTAAACTATAGTAGTAGAAAAAAATATGATTTTTCAATGTTCAAATTGAATTGCTACAAACTACTTGGCAAGTTGCGAGCAAATCCACTAACGGCAGCCAGCGAACTGTGCTGATAGTCATTACGAAGTTTTTGGCCTATATCCTACATTACATGCTTACATTATTAAGGTATAAACATTATACAATTTAGCTATTCATTGTTAGATAATATTCTTAACTACTGCAATAAAATATATATGAAATTGTATTATCCATCCAACAGTGGCGGCTCGTGAGATCAACTTTAGAGGGGGTTGTGGACGATAGGGATATCTGTATTATTATTAGTTAAAACCCAATTACGAACGGAGCTGGATATAAAAATAAATGTAAAACCTCATTTTACTTTTTGGAAAATTGTTCACAAGGAACTATCAAGACCGTGCAGTCCAAATTCAGAAATCCCACTGGCAAAAGAACAAATAATGATATAATTCGTATGAAAATTACCTGAGAGGGTTGATGCTACGCCCGTTACCCTTTTTTTCAGCGGGAACTTCACCCGGAGCTTTTGCCCGTGAACGTGAAGGTCGGCACTTGACATTGCTTTCTCGGGCGTTCGAATTGTACGCCATGCTCTTAACCAAATCATCGTCTTGGTGAAGAACAAAAACCACTAAAGCAATACTGAATGATAATAATGTCAGTAAATCATAGTTAAATAAGCTCCATTTTAAGGAAGGAAATTCTGGAGAGCGACGGAACGTTCTTCGTGACGAGTCGTCATTCTTGGGAAGTGAGATCTATAAAAAATCAAGTAACGATAATACGGTTGCTTCTGTAAATGCAAAGTAATTTTTCTACGTTTGCCATTAAGTAACAGGGTTTATTATTGGCACCGCTGCGAGCAATCACGGGAATATGCGTTGCTAAGAAATGTTCTTTAAGGAGTCATGACGCCATTATATTCAAACTGTCGCATATGCGATTAAAACGATATATATTTTTTAATTTTCAAGACAATGAACTTATACACACTGCCTATTTTGATTTTAAAATTTGCAAAAAATTATTTAATATGTCGAATTTTTTGAAAGACCTATAAAATTGTCGTTAAAAAGTATAGTATTCTATTCTCATAATGGCCATGACTTATTCGGATGAATCAAAACACTCGCGAACGCTCTCTCGTTAAATGATATACTATTTTACAGAAAGTCATTCCCCGTAGACTTTTATAGTCGTTAAAACCTCTAATTTATAGTTGCAAGGTTACATAAAAATATTACATCGACAATTTTATCAAATTTAATTAAATACCCTGCAGAAATGAACAACTCACCCCCCAATCCGCGGAAAAGAAAACAGACGAAGACAAATTACTCCGATATCCAAAGTAAATAGAAAACAGAAAATAAATAAATCCTGACACCGTATAAATCAAATTGAGCTTTTCACCTGTTGTGCAAGGTTGAATAAAATAATTTGCGAGAGATGATGAATATGGTCCATAGCCACGGCAACTTCACCATCGTCCGGCGGTAAACAAGATTTGTTAAATTGAATATGACCGAAATAACACTTTGATGAAGTGTGAAATGTTCGTTTCGAGGTGCGGAAGGTCGTTATGCATGGATTTTCTGCAATAGCGGTCCACGGTTTGATGCATACATGAAAATATTAGAGTGGAAGAGACAAAAATGATATTGGCACTACTCGTTTATTCTACCAATTTTATAATCGCAACAATTCAATGACATTTGATAAGCAATCAAATGAATATAATTTGCTCTTTATTCTTACAACACTGTGTTACAAGTTGTCATTCTTGGGTTTTCAAGATAGGCACTAGTTTGACATTAGAACATTTTGATTTGGGTAAATGGTCGCACACTTTGGCAGACTATTTGACGTGGCGCTACTTCTGGCAATCTTTAACAAAAAGTAGTCCCGACTTTGATATTTACGTTATCTTGAATATTTCTTTCCATCCTGTTATTCTACACCAATTTTTATTTTCAACAACATATCTCAACATGATATTTCCATTATTCGATCGGATTCAAGGTCGGACTGGGCCGGAAGAGCCCGGGTGGTTCTCCACAAGTCTGGGATAAGGGTAGGTGGGATACTATCGGATAATAATGAAACAAACATTTTATTAATTTTCAATTATATACATTATTAGATTAATATAGTTCCAATTATTTATAATATATTTATGTGAACTACACCCTACACCTTTATTTTCTTGGTCTAATTAAATAAAACACTCGGTAACTCGGTATAAGATCTATTGTTCTCCATATAGTACAGCGATCGACCGATGCCAAAAACGGCTAATAGAATAATAATCCCCGAAAAACCCCTTGTCAGCCCCTCTTTTCCTATTTCAAAACAGTAACATGACATCCTTACATCATAAAACTCTAAATATCTTAAAAATACGTGATAAATTACTAGCCTGGCACCATTATCCCAGGCTCAATGTAAAGGAGGGTTGATCACTCAAATTGGTAGAAGTGCTCACACACACTTGACATTATTTTACGACATGAAAACTAATAAATTTACACAAGAGTCCTTGCCTTAATAAATGTGTCAATAGGAGACTAATTAATTCTAATCTTAAGTATACCGAAGAAGTACTCTTAATATTATTTGTTTCTAAGACTAGGTTTTTAACCAATCAACATTTTTGATGTGTAAACATCTTACGCGGCGGTATGAGGGTAATCTCGGCAAATGGGACGGAAATGTGGGGACGGGATGTGTAAACCGATGTGACATTATAACCCGTGCGCATTGAGGAGCAAGCTAATCCAGGACGGCCGCGATTGCAACGACTCAAATGGCGCTTCTAAAAAGCTAGCCGCTAGTGCGGTATTAGATTTTCATTATATTGTATTCACAGTGTATTTAGATCCATAGCACAGCTTATTTTTAATAGACGGTTGAATTTAAAATGAATTTTCGCTTCAAAATCCACGACAAATTCGTCCAAAGCCGCGGCTATCGTCCTAAGAAAGTCCGGAAATTTCGGATTTTTATACAATTTTGCCATTTAAAATCGCTTTTAAACGGATTTTAGACGATTAAAAAAAGCATATTTTAAATTAAACGAACTGTCAAAAGTATTATTCAGATGCCCAGACGTTTAAAACAATATTGAGTCATGGCCCTCTTCTAAAATTTGCAAAATTTGGTTATTAACTTTCCCAAATCAAAAATGCCGCCCCAAGATGACTAGCTGGTAGTGAATAAGCTGTGTCCATAGGTTGATGTTATTCCTGGTTGCATTAGATTTTCGTGTCGAATTTATGCAGTGAATTAGTGTACTCCGATTGAAGCTATTATTAAAGAATCCTAACTAATATTGTAAATTCGAATGTGTTTGTTTCTTACGCTTTCACGCATAAACTACTCAACTGATCATCATGCAATTTTGTACAGATATTTTCAAGAGTATAGTAAAGGACATATATGACACTTTTAGCTTTTATCCGCGGTTTCGCTCGCGTTCATTTTTACGGTTAGTTTTAATCCTATTTTTTTATTTTCTGGAGGTTATATTTGTAAAAAGTTTTTTTCTTGATTTTGGGCATGCCTTGGGTTAGTTTTTGTTCGTTGCGTCCCTGTAGCGAGCGAAAGTCTATGCGTGAAGTGTACTTACTGACATTCTAATGCAAACGTTACAAATGCAAACATTAAACAAGGCACGTCATGCGGTATCTGTGACGGGAATGTGTTTTACAGGCTGTCTGTAACCGTTAGTGAAAACATGTTCTTTCTAACGCCAGAATATAGGCAACTATTTCTAAATAAGGGGTTGCCTATATTCAGATGTCACGCAGCCTAAGATGGCATTAGATTTTCATGTCGATGATGTCGATATAGGATATGTTTACATATCAGTGTCTCGAGTACTAGCAGACTCGCTCAATTTTTTTTAAAAGAAGATAGGTTTCAGCTAAGCTGTCAATAAATCGATCGTAAAAGCTGCTATTCTCGTCATCCTTGATTAGATCCGATTCTGTGTTTCAGATGATCAACGAATCCAACAGTTCTTGTCCCAGTAATGATCGAAGTCTCGTCTTAATGCGCAGAATGCGCTTTAATGCAGAAAATCCCCTCACAAGTCACTTGCGTGAACGAAATTGTGAGGATTACACAATAAATTGGAGTACGTACTGATGTACATGTTATATTGTGACAAAAGTTTACATGCACATGGTATGCACCTTTGGCAGGCATCCGAACCGCTTCGGGAAAAATAAACGGTGTCCTTTCCAGTTTGGCCCAAGATATCTTCGTAATGCTCTGCGTCTTCTTCCTCACCCTGTTGATTTGAGCCATT
>MU182036.1:718939-733095 GCA_016904865.1 Pissodes strobi
TGTTTGTTGACATATATTTCTAAAAGTAAATTTATCCTCTGGATCGCTTTTATATTATACGATTTGAAAGTTTGTATATATTTGAATTTGGAATGTAAACACTTCGAACTTTCGAATAAAGGAGGCATGCATTTGAAAGCGAACCGTTTTCATCTTTTTGTAGTCTAGTCAAATTAAGTAGATTATTTCCCTCATATACACAAAACTAGCGGAAAATATTCAACATATAAGCGACTGTTTACCCGCTAGCCGGGCTAAATATTCGCGAACATTTCCTACAGGTGGTCATAATAAAAATGATAATAAAAATGACAAGACCTTTTATATGTCTCAAGTTTGATGTAATTTTTTGAGGTCAATTTAAAACTTATGAAAAATGGAACGTTTTGAATCGTATTCAGTAGAAAATATAAGAAAAATTGTTGAAAAATGCTCGTTAATAAATACAAGAAAGCCGAAAGAATATGTATGAAAACAATTTATGGCATTTTGTTCTGAACGGACGTATGCATTTAACACTACCACCTAAGCAGAATATTTGGCAATAGTTTGAAAAGATTGGGGTTTGAATATGCGGAAAATTAATAGGGAGGACTATACAAGGAGATAACGGTAAACCATATGTGGGATACTACTTCTAAAATATCAATGGATACATATTATTACAACGAATATGATAGAAAAATTAATCCATTCAAAGATGTTGTCTTTAGCGGCTATGGAGGCAAGAAACGCGGAAAGAAAGGAACTATAAGCAATACCAGTTAAAAGAAAAGTAAGTTCTGCGGCTCTTCGTTATAATGAATTTTTAAAGCTAATTCATACATGCGACGAAGAAACGCCAGAGGGTTTGATAATAAAGATTTTTTCGTACAAGTTAGCCTGGAGGGAACGTGAGGCTGTAAAGTGCATTACTACTTATTTTCAGATAGAATATGATAATTTTGGTAACAAAACTAGAAGAATTGAACATAATCCAATTTTCGCAAAAACAGCTCAAGGGGGAAGCAAAAAATGCACCGATTCCAGATGGCTAGTCACTAAGAAAAAAAATCAGATATCTGCCCAGTTCACTTTTTAAAAAATATATGGAAGAACGAAATCATCTTATGGAGTGTGACAGGTTTTTCCTTACTCCAAGCTTCAATTGGCCAATATTACCGAATTAAAAATTGGCCCAGTGGAAAAAATATTTTTGCAAAATGGACCAAAAGCACTGCAAAAAATGTCGGTTTGGACATTACCAACCATTGTCTTCGTGCTTCTGCCGTTTCAGAACTATCGCAAAGCGGGATACAAGAAAAATAACTTATTTCAAATTACAGGTTACTCACCAACAAGCCCCATTAGACCCTATTTACAACTGGATGGAGAACTTCACAAAAAATTACCAATAAAACGAGAGGTGAAAATGTAATCAATGTTTAAGGAAACAAGCAAAATTATGTTACGGAGACCAAACCATCTACATACCAAACTATAATCACCTGTAATAATTGTACTTTGAATCGCGATTGTTTGACATATTGAATTGTTCTAAATAAATTATACTTTTTACTTTTTGTGTACATTTGTTGTTTCGGAAAATATTCCAAAAAATATCTTTCCGACCTATGGACTAATCATTTTCCATTCAGATTTGTTGCCTTAAAGGAACAGTTTCCGATCATTTTTATCGGTATTTGACTAAAAAATTTTTGACTAAAAAATTGCCCTCAACTTCGTTTCAGACACTTTTGTCAAATACAGATAAAAATGAATTTAAGATGTTTCTGAGTGTTTGTTGACTCAGAAACATCTTAAATTCATTTACAGACAAAATTTTATGTGTTTAGTGTTTTAGTGTTTATTTTTACATTTCACATATGGTTTTTTTTGTTTTTGGTTGTACATTTATATTATGTGTGTAATTATTATTTTTGTTTTTTTTTATTTAAATATTTGTGGAGCCAGAGGATTTGATAATAAAGATTTTTTCGATTTATGAAAAAAGTTAGCCTGGAGGAAAGGTGAAACTGTAAAGTGCATTACTACTTATTTTCAGATCGAATATGATAATTTTGGTAACAAAACTAGAAGAATTGAACATAATCCATTCTGTTTTGTTTACTTCTCTGTAAGATTTATTCCGACTTCGAGTATACTGGTTTCCGTGATTAGCAAGTGTATTTTTAATAAGATATCATGAATCTTTGTTGACTCTAGATAGTTGTTTATGGAACTATTTTTATTTTGCCTAGACTCCTTTAAATATATAATATTGTGTTCATATCATCCTATTAAATATATACAAAGTAGTATTTTTTCAGATATTTTTTAGGAATACTTCAGAGTAGATTGTGTAATATGTATACTCGATTATAGGCTATACTCATTTATCTTGCTCCGCTATCCAAATTGCCCCAATATTCCTACATCTTGAATATATTTTTCTTTTGCAGGTAAGGAATCATGTTTTATCCCAGAGATCCAGCTTCAAAAATACTGCTATATTGTGTTTGAGATAAAAGTATTAGATGGGCCATTCTCGACGAAGGAAAATTGCAGGCGAAACTAAGAAGTAACAGTTTTAACAAAATAATTCCGGATGCAGTAAGCTTATCATTTAAGAAAAAATAGTGTTTAACATAAATTAGAACAATTAAACATAGCATAATTTTTGACCGTTGGACTAGTTTCCATAACTAGGCTGCTAACGTTGTCAAAAGCCAAAAATAGAAAAACAGATAAAACATACCAAAATAGAAATTCAAATTAATTTAAATAAAAACTAGGATTTTCTGGGAATACATTGTTCAGGGTTTACATTAATAATTGTTAGGACAAGTAAAGGTGCATCTACACTACATTCACATCAAAGTCCTACTTGTTTTAAAATTGATCTGCTTGGTCGGTCGAGCAGTGTGATTTACTTTATAAATAATTCAAATTGCAATTCGGGTTGTCAAGGGCCTTTAGAAAAAATAAAAAATAAAATTTGTCGTTAAGAATCATTGGGATTACATTTTTAGTCAATTTATTTGATTGTTTACTTATAAAATATCTAGTAAAACGGATGAAACAGCAGCAAAATAGATTGGATAACAGCCGAGTGATAAAATGTTAAATATGTACGTTTTGTGTTAGTCTGCTGATCGATTATTCTTTTCGCCACCAAACTATTGAATGTTTTGCTAATGGTCATATGTTTTGGTACCGTGTTTTGAATATTTTCATGTTATTATCATATATAAATATATGACAGATATTTATTTGTGAAGAATGCTCTTCGTTTTAGGTAACAGGAAAACGTTCCTCTACATTTAACTTATTTGTTTTAATACAAATGACAGTCTTTCAAATCTCAATTTGACTCGAGTTTTGAATGTTGTAAATCTAGCCCTGTGATTTTGACCTTAGACAATATTTCCCTGCACAAAATCATCAAATTCTGATTAAAGTTTTGATTTTACAACGGTTTAAATGATTACGTTTTGTCTTGTTCGTGGGATCGTGGGGAGTATTTCATCAAAATGAACGTGCCACGGAAATGGTAATAGATTGCCTGGGATAGTGGTAGTGATAGAAGTGCCACTGAAAGACAGACATATCGAAATCTAGGAAGTCCATATTGTTGAAATAAGGGTTTTAGTAAAGACATTAGGCTACGCCAAAGTGACAAAACCATCAATAATGGCTTTTGATGAATACGCATGCAGTTGAAATTAAAGTATATATTTGCGATCTTTGTGAATAAATAATTAATGTTCTTTATTTATTATTACTTTTAATTTAAATATTAAGATATAGGTACTGTAGCAACTTTTGCTTAATTTAAACGTCTTCCACTATCTCTTTACATTCCAAGGTCCAATTACTTTTAAGTTATATTTAACGCTAGCACAGTTCACAGTTTCAAGTCTAATACTGTGGTCTCGAAAGCTCTACATACTATAATAATTGTTCTGGATGCGATTCATGTCGACACTGGGTTCGTAGAACGTTTTGGTGGGATTCAATCCATTTTAGATTGCAATCTTCCATTTTCCAGACGGTTAGCATGAGCATCACTTTTTATGTAAAAGTATTTGATTCCTAATAACAATTTTAAAAAGCAATTGGTTCTCGATTGCTGTTAATTTTATATTTAAAGAACGGCGACGCTCTTTAATCATCAGTGGGTAATACAAATGTTTTAAATAAATATCTAGTAGATTGTAAAAAGAACGTGCGCCTTTATTTCCCTCATTAAATAAATAAATAAATTCATTCAATTCAACAAAGTACACATATGACTAAAAAATAAAACGGTCAGTCAGTGTGTAGTCTAGCTTAATAGCGATTCAACCAAAGACATCATAATATAAAACAATTACAGAGCCATATATAAATTACCAAATGTTTACATGCCAACATTAGAAATATCAACGTGCATGAAGAGGGGATAAAGTAATTAATGAATATAATGAAGATGGCGGCCAAAGCGCGTCAAACGCACCTGCGTTATGTTCATATATTTAATACTCCTATATCGTGTGTCAAGCTTGTTTACTATGGAACTGCAGTTAGTGCAGTTCGCCGAGGATGCACTTGTTGCACTTGCTTGATGTGTACTTTGGTTAATTTGCGCATGAGCTAGCGCGGAATAATAGTTGGATGACTGTAAACGGCAAACGAGAAACGAGCTGACAATCCGGCGCTCTATACGTCCACGCACACGTGAAGGCGATCGATAATCGAAGGGGTACCGCTTATTGGTTAAAATCCTTGACATGCGCTCAACGCTCAAAGTACACATCGATCATTCTATCTCGTTTTGATTTCGGACAACTTTTGGCTCGACACACGATATAGGAGTATTAAATATATGGTTATGTTCCTCTCGGCGCGGCGGCGCAGCATAGGCGTAACGTTTTAGGGGACACCTGCTTAAAGTCAAATAACATTGCCCCATAAACCCGCTGTCAAGCAGAAAATAATAAGCCATTACAAAAATTTAAATGACTAGTCATAAAAGAATAATTTAGTACTATTAAAATATCCTAGTTACGTGGAAAAAATAAATTCTAAGTTATAGTTCGGGAAAAGACCGATTTGCGTTTATTTGATAATTGATTAGAGATTGATTACAGATTGATTATAGGGTGTCGCTAGCCGCCGTGCCTGTCTACATGGGAATAATACTAATTATATAAAGAAACAAAGGAAAAAACAAATTTTATTCATTACGAAATACCTGGGTTACCTCATGATGAATTCTTATCTTGAAGTATTGTCTCAAGACGAGTTTTATTAATTCATGGCATTGGTCATCGATGCACGATTTTATCGCCAAAATAGTCATATATACCACTTGGCAAATTCTTTATTGTATTTATTAATTATTGCACACATATTTTATGTTTTTGTTAAAAATATTTGTAGTTTTACAAACAAATTTAAAGTATTTTTTGGATCCAGTTATGAGCCACAGACGTTGTTGTAATGACTTCAGGGGAAAAACTTGATACCATCTTGTGCATAACCTGCTGCAATGTCGAAAGCTTTTTTCTACCGCCAGTCTATGTCTTTAAAGGTAAAGACGGTGAGCTGAATGGATCTCCTCTGGTTCAAATATTGTGATGTCTCAGAAATCAGCATACGTAATACAATGATGTTTATGAATCGGCTTATAAACCAATTCCTAACACGTAAAGGCAGGGGAAAGTAATGTTAATCCTTGACGGGTATTCATCATCACATTGTTCTTGTGTTGAACTTTTAGACGCAACTGAGGCGAATAACGTCATTTTGTTGTGCTTACCTAGAATGGATATAGGATTAGCCTTGAAAAAAACTTGGACTATTGAAGTTTGGTATCGAAAGTTGGGGAAAGTCAGCGATCCTTTCAAAGCCACGGGAATATTTTCCTGGAACCCGGATTGCACACCCGATCATTCAAACGACATAACACAACAAGATTAGATAGCACTTACACCAGTAACGAAAAATTCAACATACTAACTGACAAGTAAGAGACGCTGAAGCAACACAAGGAGCAAATACTCAAACACGACATAGCTAAAGTGCAAATATTCTGAGGAAACGTATCCATTCATTTACAGAAGTTCGATGTACAAACAACTCCTGTGGAAGGTACGTCTGTTCCAGATTTGATCTCTGAAAAATCCCCAAAAAAGCCTAAATTTGTCGCAGCAAAAAAAACGAGCAAAGTCTTCTACTCTCCGAACACATTGGGATTGTAAAAATTAGAGGCGCAAAGAAAAGCAAATAAACAAGAAAATGCATGCTAGAAAAGAAAATTCCAGAAAAAAACAATTGTTCGAAAGGGAAGGCGCTCACCTTCGCTAGAAAATTCCAGAAAGTGGAATTGTTCGAAAGAGAAGACGCTCATCTTCACCAAGTTCCAGATAAAGAGTACGAGGATATAGAAGTGCAACATGAAGAGGAAAGTGATATACTTGTCGCTATTGATGAAATTGAATGTACGAGATGTACAGAAAGCCGTAATAGCATCCGAAAGAAAGAACATTGATTGCAATGGTGATTTTATAAAAATTGCGCTTTTTTCATAAACACTGCCCGTGTTTGAAAACTAGCAATCTATTTTTCATCAGAAAATTTTTTATTTTCACATTTTTTGTGTTAATTTTATTTATTTTTTTTTGTGACCGTCTCTTCCTTATTGTTTTGGCCAGTAATCCAAATGAGTGGTGATGAAGGCCAAATGCATTTTTTCTACCTATTACAAAAAATTGAAAGTATTTTTGACGTAGTTCTTTTACTTATCGGTTACCACGATAGTTGAACGATTGCACACAGAAATATAATAAGCTTAACCCTTACGAAATATATACACGCACATACTGCCTAAAATGCTGACCATCTCACCTGACGACCCTAATATTTTTGTTGCCTCATAATATCTGAGAATTGCCCATGTTTTATATATTTTTCTTATAATAAATGCACGGCACTATAAGATATTGACAAGAGATATATAAATGGAAAGAAAAGAACCCAACATAAAAGAAGATATCACCTTGTAGTGTGTCGTATTTTATGTGTCAGTAAATGTTGCTTGGTATAAGAATCCAAATTTAAAGGAGACTGGTTACTTACATATATTTAAAATTTTTCTCAATCTTCTGGAAAATGATAAAAAGTTATGATGTTTCAAATTCTTAAGAACATAGAAGGGCCAAACAAGTATAGTGAAATTATCTCTACAGGGGAGACAACAATTATTAGCACTTAAATATAATTTGTGTGAATACATTTTTTATTTTTAACAACCTTTTAGTTAGTTACCTTTAAGTAAGTATTGTCATTTTCGTATATTGACAATGCAAATGGCTTATTAAAATACTCGGTTATAAAAATATTCAATAACCAGATTGCTGAATATTTCTTGCTTTCGAAGTACTGCAGAGTTTCAATTTTCAATGCTATAAAAAAGAAAATACTGTTGTGTAGAGTTTTAATACTTATTTATTTTAAAGGTGTGAATCAAGTTTTTAGCCTATTATAATATATCGAAGATTAGAAGGTTGATCGACGACGTATTCTGTATGAATATAACATAAACCCAAATACCTCAATTCATCATTTTCTATCACATGTTGACTTTCACTTTCACAGGCTGTATAGATAGATCTCGAGATAGATTCTAAGCAGTAAAACCGAAAATGATTTGTACTTCCTTATCTTAGCTTTTCAGATTCTATTAACAATTTATTATTAATGATCTTCCGGCCTAATCGGCAGTAAATAAGCATATTTGAACTTTCAGTTGCTTTCGGTTAGATCGAAAGTTGACATCAAACAGGAATTTATAATAAGTTGTGCCTTTTGGTTTCTGCAGCTTCTGAAAAATGTATGAAATATATTTTTTTCAAATATAATTTTTTCAACAAAAATGTAATTTATGTCAACAGTTGTTATATGAATCATGTCGAGAATTTCTCATAGAAATCAAAATTCCCTTATTTTAGAAGATGTTCTAATTAAAAATATTAAACCTTTAACTGTAATCATCTATATTTTTAAATTTTTCTTTGCATGAAAAATCAATTTTATGTGTGGAGCATACGTGATGTTCTTGTACAGGGTGTCCAATTTTCGTGCGTTTTTGCTACTTTTCTAAGAAATTTGAGATGCCGTATCCAGAATTTTCATAGCCCTCTTCATTTTTGAGCTACCGGACGAAATGGAAATTTGCATTTTTGGGGCACTCCCTAGGGCACTCCTATCTGAGCTATCTGGTAACTTATCGAAAAGCTTATAGATTTTTTTACATAAAATTCAATGGCGTGCTTCAATTTATGGATACATCTTCAAAAATGGATGCAAAAGTGTAATTTTATTTAAACTTGGTCAGTACCTCATAGTGGGCCGTGTGAATTAAATATAATAAAATAATAAATAAAAAATAAATAATATAGAACAATGGTCTCTTTAGAATTAAGAAAGTCCAGTACATAATCAAAACTGTAAGTAGAATATTGTATTATATTCTACTTACAATTTTGATTATGTTTTGAAGTTTCTTAATTCTAAGAACACATTTTTTTTATTATTTATTTTTTTATTATTTAATTCGCCACAACCTACTAAGGGAGATATTGACTAAGTTTAAATAAAATTACAGTTTTGGCTCCATTTTTGAAGATATTCAAGC
Source organism: Pissodes strobi (assembly GCA_016904865.1). Taxonomy (NCBI): domain Eukaryota; kingdom Metazoa; phylum Arthropoda; class Insecta; order Coleoptera; family Curculionidae; genus Pissodes; species Pissodes strobi. The sequence continues at coordinate 727,599 of MU182036.1, forward strand.
TCTTTAACATTTTAAAAATTACAAATGCCAAATGATTACTTACAAAAGATATTCTTGAAACCCCATTGTTCCTTAAACAATACTGACACATTTTTTGATTTTTTTTTAAGGCATTCAATATAATTATTTGCCTTGCTGTTAATTCTTGATGTGCTTATTCCGTTGCAGCTCTTAATTTAGCTACTGTCTCCTTGTGTCTTTTATAAATTGTTCCTTTCAAAAATCCCCAGAAAAAAATCTAATACAGATAAGTCCGGCGACCTAGGTGGCCAACTTATATCTCCGTTTGTTTCTAGCGGTCTCGCTAAATTGTATTTTAATCTCGATTTTAATTATAACTACTTAGTTTAAAGTAGAGGATTATAAATTATGTAAAAAACAATTTTGCTGTTTTAAGGCTTTGCCTTCTATGAGATATTGACCAACTTTAAATAAAATAATTACAATTTTTGACCCGTTTTTTGAAGATATCCATAATATAGTATATTTTTGAAAAGTAAATTATCTATTAAATAAAAATATTTAGAAAAAAAATCCTCCCAAGAAAATTTAAAGCATGTCATTGTATGTTATGTAAAAAATCTATAAGGAACCGTTTTTAGCTTAGACAGAAAACTGAGATATAAGATGTGCCTCAAAAGTGCAAGTTCAATTCGCTCTGTGTGCGAACAACGAAGAGGGAAAGTAGCACAGTGTCCCGAAAACAATATAGCTTCATCTTCACTATTACAGGAGATACTCCGGAAAATACACAAAAATGGAACGCCTAGTAGAAGCTACAGAGTGCCAATTTGCCGCGAATTTAAGTCATATAATAATTATAGAGTACTTATTAAAAGTAGAAGAGGAGATAATTTGGTTACTTTCTTTCTTGATTTGGATATATCATCACTCGATAGTCAATCGCGAGCTGTGGACAACATTAGCTGATAAGCTATTGATTCGTCTATACAGAGTTCCAGTTTGGCGCCGTTGAAGGGCTGCATTCAGCAAGGAATTTGTGGCCTATTATACTTTTGTATTCTGACGCTCTATTAGTAACAGTTAATTTGGAAAAGCTGAGTACTGACCTTATTTTGATTTGAATTTTTGAAGTTTACTCTACCTTGCTTAGTTATTTTTGTTACGTTAAAGATGCCAACGTCCTCTCGTCTAAGGCCGATTTTATTACATTTAACATCATATGAATCGATATGTGCTTTAAACATTATTTATTTAAATACCGTTCCCTTTGATACCTGTATTTTAATAGTATATTACTTAACAAGTGGTGAAAGTACTAGTTTGGGTACTTTCACACGAGTAATGTACACTATTTTTCCTACGACCACATGGCACAAAAACACTTTAAATTCTTACGAAACGATTAATACTTCACGCGTGTTGGAATCAACTTTTCAACAATAGTGTTGATATGTCATCCCCATCTGGCAGATCAAAGTGTCAAATCAATACGCTGTCAACTTGACAACATTTGCCATTTATTCAAATCGAATCGCGTTGAAAATAATTTTCAACACGTGTGTGGAATAAATTTTCAACTCACGTGTGATATAAGGCACTTTCTAGCCATGTTTTTTTTTCTCATTTTCATATATGGTTGTAGGGAAACTATATTTTGTAAGCACACATCATTTTCCGGCTCAGGTTTTGTCGTAATTTTAGATGTAATTATGTAGGGGTTATAGACTTATTTAATTTGTTCACTTTATCTTGGGGTTTAGACCCGGTAATTTTGTCAATCTCAGGCCCTTGTTGGACAGTTTGACTCAATTTAAATTTAATTTATTTTGGGGGTAAGACCAGTTTATCTTGATCAGTTTAGTAGGGATTTTCTCGTTAAACTCTGGTCCTTTATAGGACAGTTTGATAGAGGAGTTCCGATCTGGGAACTTCTTAAATAGATCCTGTATTAGGAGGTAAATTAGGGCATACTAAAGCTGTTTGGTGTAGTGATTGTTCTTTTTTTTACTTATTTTATTGGGCTTGTTTCAGAAGCTTATTTGTGTTGATCCAATTGTTGATAGTTTGGATTTGTTGATGGGACGATCTAATTGAATATTTATAGTTATTCTATACGAAAATGCTAACCTCACTTTAATTATTTGGTCGAATGGATCTAATGTCATGCAATCTTTAAATCTATAGAAAGATATCATGACAAAAATGTAATGAATCCAGTGTTGACCTCACATCCACGTATCTTTTAACCATATACCATTACCCTATTTAAATGTATATTGTGTTTTTGTTAGGCTGTTTATGTACCTAATAGATTTTTATTAAATTTTTAACTTGAAACGAAACGTAATAATCTCATGCCCAGTTTTAAATACATATTCTGAAGATGTTGAAGCACAGTTAACAGATTATAGACAATATTTCTATTCGTAATGAATTACAACCAGCAAAACTCCATATTTCAGGGTGTGAATTTATGTTTGGATATAGCGTGTATCTTTCATTTCTCAGATGAGATTATTTTAAGAAATTTATGGCTTAGTGGCAGCTTTAACGTCAACGCGTTCTCTAGATGTCAAAATACTATACAAATTACATGCGGAAAATCTGATGATCAATATTTTACAGACAGAATAATGTATAATTAACTAACATAAAATAAATTGTAGAACTGATCTTGGCTTATCTTAAATTAAATTCTTAATATTATTTCATGAAAAGCTCCTTTAATTGCCCTAGTTTTTACAAGATATGTGTCTAATGGAGAAATTAATTGATGGTGTTGAATTTTATGCGATTTAAACAAACTATTTTAAAATAAATTCAGTGCTTTTGGTAATTTTTTCCTTCTGATTTATTATATTTTTATATTAAAGATAATGTTCCGCGGGTAAAATAATTGTTTTATTATCTAAACGTACCCTCTCCGAGTCAAAACGTTTAGCTTATTATCGGTATTCAAATCCAATTCACCATAAAGGGAATTTCGTAAATGTCCTGGCAAATAACTTCTTAAAAGAGGCTGGTAATTTAGCTGCATACAACACCTAAAAAGTGTTTTGAAGAACGCTAAATAAATTAACATAGATAAAATTGACTATATCAGTTAGGTCATGAGTTAACGCTCTCTTTTATAAATTAATATTTTAGTCCATTCTAATTAATTTAGAAACGCTTCAGGAATTCAAAAAAACCGGACAAAGTAAAAATACCTTTAACAGTATCTTTAAGATGATCATTTTTATAAATCAACACGAAATTTTCTTTCAGTATACCTTAATTGCCATGAAATTCAACGTCACATTGCTAAATAAGCAGCAATTTATTACACAAATGGGAGTAATTTCTTTGAGCGATTACTCGTGCAGAAAATGTTTTTTATCCATAATGTGTTCTGGCACGCGTCTCCAGAGAGCCGAGGTATGTTGACCCGGAAAGCGTGTAAAAATACGACCGTGGTGCGGACCCCACTTTTTAAATTTGTATACGTGTTGCAACGGAGACATTATTATCTTGAGACGATCTATATCTGTTAATCAAAGGCAATCCTTAATATACACTTGATTAAAATAGAAAGTCATTCGTGTGCAGTAGAATATGCAAAATGAAGGAAGGTGCCATCTGTGACCGGTTTCGAAAGTGTCGTCAGACAGAAACACCACTTTATTTATTAAAAAGTACTATCGAGTACAGAATAGATTTTGTTTGTGGTTACTACCTGCGAAGGAAGAACCAATACATTCAAAATCGATTTAAAAAAAAAACATTTCTTGAGATTTGTAATAGTTTCTGCAGCATAGTTTGCAGAACCGCCGTACCACCGATGCGATTTAACCTCTTGCCGCTAATTTACATCAACAATAATTTATATGGAGGCTTCTTTTTTGAATTTTTTCTGGGGAGTGTGTGTGATAGCCTGTCTGATGAGACTTGAAAAGTCAAAACCGGTCACAGGTGGCACCTTCCCGGACCTAATTGAAAATCAAGCTCCCATATGAATTTTATGGCCTTCCGAAAAAGAACTTGCTGTTGACCGAGACACCCAGTCCAGTCCGATTGACGAGGATAAAGGAATGGTCGATCCTGCCATAACGATGTCAGGGCTCGTCGTATTGGCATTCTTGGTAAACGTGGCTACTTGGGTTTTCGCTGCATTGAACTGGATCAAATTTCTTTCGCCCCAAGTTCGAACTTTCTCCAGATCTTGATTAATTGTTGTAATCTGATCATATCTGCGGTGATAAGTCTCAGTCGCTGGTAAAGGTTTTTCTGATCTAAATTGGGAGATAAGGGTACTGTCATATGCAAAACTGTAAACCGGATTGGTTTTGATCAACAGGTCATTAAGATAGATTAATACTCCATATATGAGTGACCTAGGCCATTATATCTCCTATCGATTTCTCTTTGCACAAGTCGTATTGGTTATTGGTAATTAGTCTGGTGGTCTCGAGGTACTTGAGTAGTTGACTGACTACATGTTCCATGACTAGTTTCAGGGCGTGAATTTCTTGCCTGTTTTGGAACAGGTTGCACTCTAGCGGCGATCCAAGAATATGGGTAAATTCCTTTTCGATAAAACAGCGAAAAAAACCTGAAAAAATAGTGTTCATTTGGTGGCGCAGTTCTTTAACACCATGGCAAGTATTCCTTCCGGTCCTGATATCTTTTGCGATTTTACGAATATCACGGTGATGAAACTTAACTTCTGCCATGGTAGTGTTGACGTTGTTTATGGTGTGGAGAGCCTTGTCGTGGGGGACGATTAAGGTAGAGTGCGAGGAAAACATTTCGGCGAGCATGTTTGTTTCTTCCTTAGTCATAGCCGCCGTGTCAAGGGTGGGAAAGACGTTTTTGGAAAGTTATTACTTACTGTCTTTGCTACCGACCAGAATTTCATGGAGCCATTGGGGCTTTATAAAAATTTGTTACTGATCCTTTGATTGTGTTTGCCTTTAGTTTCGTCAATCACACGTTTGCATTCGTTTCTCGCTTCAGCAAAATAATTGCGACTTTCATAGGTCTGATTTTGCTGCCAGTACTTGTAGACTTGCTGTTTCCTACCTACAGCTCTTTCGTATCTTCTGTCAAGCCGGGGCTTTCTTTTGTACGGTAACTTGATGGAATTTGAGATGTGTGCTTCTATTCCTCAGGAGATTACTTGCGTAATCTTTTCGCAACAGACTGGCCGGTCGGCAGTTCCAAAGCAGATGAGGCGTCGAGCCAAAGATAATCTAGGCAGAACTCTCTTGGATCGGCACATACGCGTGTTTCTGTAAGAGCCAGTATGTGTGGTATATTTGCTTGTAGACGTTCGTGCACCGAATTAATGTTTTTATTTAGGCCTTTTATGTTGCAGAATTCTATTCTAAATTGGTTCGGTATACATCAAGTGATTTATATAATCTCCAGTTATTTTTAGTTAAGCCGTAGTGGTACTATAGTACTATGTTACATAACGGATAAATTGTTTTCGTTACAATTAATTAAAACAGAATTTTTGCACTCGACGCGCGTTTTGGTAACAGCATCATCG
>MU182037.1:0-26856 GCA_016904865.1 Pissodes strobi
CAAATATAAATAAAAATCAAAAATATAGAGGAAAAGAAAAAAAGTTTCAATTTCCTGATTCCTCTTTCCCTCCCAAGCAACAATCCATAGTTAACCAAGAAACCTTTCGAACTGATGATAACTTCTAAAAATTTCCATTTTACTTGACTTTTTAAATTTTCTTTTGTTAGAGCAACTTCTTACGGTCGGTAATAAATTATAGATTTTAGGTCCAAGATAATTGATATATCTTAGATTGAGATTGTTGTGGCTTATAGGCAGCTTTAATTTCTATCGTTTTTGGTTCTCGTGTCATAATTATGTCTAACAACAAATTTTAAATTTGAATGAGTGTGAATATATGAACAAACTGCGTTAACATAAAGTGATCTAATATTACAAATTTCTTCAGTAAAGAGTAAATGTGAAGGATATAGTCTATTTTTTTTAAACATGATTTTTAACATATATTTCTGTATAATATTTAATTTGTATAAGCTATTGTTATAAAGGCCACCCCATACCAAAATTCCGTATGCCATAATTGATTCCACCGCAGCCAACGATTCCACCAATGCTTTGTAAATTGTAATCAAGGTCTTTTTACTTAAAAATTCTCTTAGCAGGTAAAATTTGTGTATGAGTTTTTGAACTCTCTTTGAAAGGTAATCAATCAATCCGCGCGGCAACGTTGTCGGTCTCGCTCTCAGATTGACTATCAAAATTTCGCAAATTTTCCGATTTCTTTAAAAGTAGTTAAATCCCAAAAATTTAGTGTGGCATAGTTATTGTTTAGTGAACAATTCTGAATAAAATTTGTGCCTATTGTGCTTTGTTTCTGCCGGTTTTCGAGACTAGCTTTTTCTTGCATTCCTGATTTGTTTACATTTGGCGACGGCTTGTGTATTCGATCCACCTGCGCTGTTGCCACGTTGAGCCAACTATTTATCCTTAAACATGATCTGCTTAAAGTGTGACAGTAACCTTGGCGATCAAAGGGATGCAATAGCATGCGATTCTTGTGAGCGCAAAATGCATCGCTCATGCTCAGGTCTTACTGCTTCGGAGTTTCGAGTGATGGACCTACGAAATAACCGTCAACTAAAATTCTTCTGTCAGGACTGTCTTGAAGGGCTCGCCGCCGTACCAAAAATGCGAAAACATTTGAGCGACTTGCAGGCCCAATTCGAAGGCTTCAGAACTAGATTGGACTCGCTAGAGAGGTCTCCCACTGTTGTTCCCGTGGAGGCTCATTCTCCTAAACCCATAAATGAGTTTGTTTTCCGAGAGATGAGCGATAGGCAGGAACGAGCTCGTAATATTATGATTTTTAATATCAAAAAGTCAAACAACGATAAACAGCTGGTCTCTGATTTGCTAGGTGAGATCAGTACAAATCAAATTCAAATCAAGCAAGTGTCGCGAGTGGGAAAACCGAACAAAAATGGTCATCAGGCTCTTAAAGTTGAACTATCTAATTCTGACGAAGTTAAACATGTACTCAGGTGCAAATCAAAACTTGACAAGTCTCGTTCGATTTTCATTAATGCTGACCTTACTCCCGACCAAAGGGAGCATTTGAATTCATTGAGAACCCAACTGAGAGATCGAACCGCAAGTGGAGAAGCTGACTTGACCATTTCTTACGTCCGTGGAGTTCCTCAAATCATAAAAAAAAAACTGATATCGTCCCAAAACCATCACCCTCAGTCGTTTAATGAGTTATCAGTTTACTATCAGAACGTGCGGGGCTTACGGACTAAACTAAACGTATTACATCTTAGTGTGGCTGTCTCCCCCTTTAAGATTATTGTATTGACGGAGACGTGGCTGAGTGACGAGTTCCATGACGCCGAACTTGGTTTAGGTGGCTACCATACATATCGTAAGGACAGGTGTCCCGTCACTACTGGTTTTGGCAGGGGAGGAGGTGTACTCATTGCTGTGGACAATGGAATTGACAGTAGTGTTATTGATCTGGATGTTGATTGTGAGGCGGTGTCTGTCATTCTGAACCTAGGTAAACGCCAAATTGTATTAAGTGCAGCCTATCTTCCACCCAACTCCAACGTCGCTACTTATACAACATTTTGTTTATACATGGAAGTACTTTGTGAACTCTACCCAAATGCCGAACTTTGTATTATTGGGGACTTTAATCTACCCCATGCTAGTTGGACTGATGAAAACCTTAGCTCGTGCTGTGCCCCCTCACCCAACGCGCCGAAAAGTGAAAAAGACTCATTAGAACTATGCCAACCTGTGTTCTTATCACAACCTTTTCCAAGTGAACAGTATCCCAAACTTCAGGAACGTAATTCTCGATCTAGTACTCGCGAATGTCGAGGGCACTACTGTCTCTAGAGCCGAAGACATTCTGATCCCGGAGGACCCACACCACCCGTCGTTGGAAATCCTGATTCCCAGGCGGATAGGAGGACCCCCATTGCTTGGTTTCCAGGAAGGTGGATGTTATTATGATTTTAAAAATGCAGATTTTGCATCCATAAATGATTACCTAAATTGCGTCCTTTGGGACGAAATCTTAAAAGATCAACCATTAGATACTATGATTAGCATTTTTTATGATATTCTTTACACAGCCATAGACTTGTTTGTGCCACAAAAAAATCTACCAACTTTTAAATTTCCTCGCTGGTTCTCTCGTGAATTACGACACCTTGTCTCATTGAAAAAGACAGCTCATAAAAAATACAAAATTTCCAACACTCCTGATGATTATGATTCATTTTCCTTATTAAGAGCTCAGTGTAAAACACTTGCCCGATCATGTCGTGCGGATTTTGTGCATAATACTGAATTATCCCTACTCGATAACATCAAAGGTTTTTGGAACTTCATTAACGCCAAGAAACAATATCCTGGACTACCGAGAGAAATGCACTTAAACGAATTATCATCTAGCTCCGGACCTGATATGGCAAATCTATTTGCTTCCTATTTTTCGAGTGTATTCTCAAACAAATCTAATCCTAATTTTGTTGCTAATCAAGATTATTTAAATATTAAAAACCTCAACCACTATCAAATTCGTATATCAGACATATTCAATAAGCTTTCCAGTCTCGACATCAACAAGGGCCCTGGACCTGATGGAGTGCCTCCAAGGCTTCTTAGGTTTTGTTGTTTCATACTCGCAAGGCCATTGTATTTCATTTTTAATAAATCTCTCGAAATAGGTGTTTTTCCAAATCATTGGAAGCTGAGTTATGTCATACCAATTTATAAATCTGGGGACAAATCGAATATAAAAAATTATCGGCCTATATCTATACTGAGTAGTATTCCAAAGCTTTTCGAATGCCTTATTACGGACTACCTAACGTCCGAATTGGGTGGAATGATTCTGGATGAACAATATGGCTTCCGGGAGAGGAGATCTACGGAGCTTAATCTAATATCTTATGTTGATTTTCTTTCGGGCGCTTTGGAGGGCGGGTATCAGGTGGACGCGGTGTACACTGATTTTTCCAAGGCGTTTGACAGGGTCAACCACGAAATCCTCATAGCAAAGCTTGCATCTGTTGGCCTGAGTGGATGCCTCTTGGCCTGGCTTTCATCCTACCTCCGTGATAGATCTTTCTGTGTTCGCGCGGGAAATTTCATTTCCAGGGAGATGGCTGTCACTTCTGGGGTGCCACAGGGGTCTCATTTAGGACCCCTGCTTTTTAATGTTTTCATTAATGATATAACCAAGAATTTCTCATTTGTATCCAGTCTTTTGTTTGCCGACGACCTAAAAATCTTTATGAAGATATCATCATTCGTCGAAGCTATGCACCTGCAGAACCAGCTTGACCTGCTTGGTCAATGGTGTGCAATTAACTGCATGGACTTAAATATACAGAAATGTCACGTTATGAGATTTTATCGCTCCAAAAACCCTACTATATTTAATTACAGCATTCTCGGCGAAGAACTTTCAGTAGTTGAAACAGTCCGCGACTTAGGCGTCACCCTTGATACTAGTTTGTCATTTGTTCCCCACATTAACATTATCTGTAATAAATCACTTCGGATGTTGGGTTTTATTAAGCGAACTACCTCCGAATTTGTTAATGTCAATGCCCTAAAAATCCTTTATTGTTCCTTGGTTAGGCCTCACTTGGAATATTGTTCTTCCGTCTGGACACCCTACTATGCTGTTCATATAAACAAAATCGAACAAATCCAGAGGAAATTCCTTCGATATGTAGCATACAAACAGCACATACCCACTGATAATATTATCTACTCAAATCTGGAAAAAACGCTTAGTATAAACACCCTATCCTTGCGTCGGAGACATCACGACCTTAAGCTTTTATTTAACCTTATTAATTATAGAGCCTACGATCCCCATTTGCTTATGAACATTCCCTTTCATATTCCGCTCCGTTGCACTCGAAACACCAACCCGTATCACAGAACTAATTACGGCACAAATTCGCCCATCGCGCGCATTCTACGAATCGCTAATTCGGTTGATATTGACTTTTTCGGCATTTCTTACAACAAGTTTCTTGCTGACTTAAGGATATCTGTAATATGACTTGCACTTTTTCTATATTCCTCTAAACTGTATACTTTCACAATATCGAATTGTATTGATTAAAACACTTGCTCTGTTCATGTTAATTTTGAATTGTTAATATTGCATTATTTCTTTTTTTAATATTTGCTTTTGTTCTTTCATTTTATTTTGTACTAGTATTAGTTCTACTTACTTATTTGTTTAGTTTTATTATTGCTTTACTACCACACTTGTAACCTAATATTGGGCTAGTCCCGTTGATGGATGAATGAATAAATATGAGGCTGCCATATAAGAAAATTATCAATAATAATGCCAAGGTACTTCACAGTCGGTGTTTCTTCAATAGCATGACCATCAATAATAATGTTGTTATATAATGGTCTATTTGCCCTAGTAAGTGAGAAGGCGACATAGTTAGTTTTTGTTAAATTTAGTGTCAGCTTATATGTTTGAAGCCAACTTTTTATTTTTGTTAGATTGCTTATTGTTATATTCTTTACACTTTCCCATGTATCTCCCAATATAACAACGGCTTTGTCATCGGCATAAGAAATAGTCAAACCGCCGATCTGTAGTCTTAATAATGAATTAATGTAAGCAATAAAAAGTATCAGTCCCAAGACAGTTCCTTGAGGAATGCCAATTTTTATTTTTTGTTTGTCGCTCAATATATTATTCAACTTTACCCTCTGATATCGTTCCGACAGGTAACTTTTAAATAGCCCTAGGGCCATTGCCCTTATTCCGTAATTCTGAAGGACAACAAGAAGATTATTGTGGGGCACAGTATCAAACGCCTTCGCGAGATTTAGAAACACTGCTAGACACGTTCTATTCATGTTTAAATTATTAACGACCTCATTTATTAGTGTATGCATGCATGGCATCCGTTGTACTGGATCCCTCAACAAAACCAAATTGATTTTCTGACAAGATATTATAATTTTTAAAAAACGTAATTAACCTATTCCTGACACACTTTTCAAAAAGTTTTGCAAAGTTACTTATTAGACTTATTGGCCGGTAATTATTTATAGAAGATTTGGAACCTGATTTGTAAATTGGTGTAACAATTGAAGTTTTCAATTCAGAAGGTACTACTCCGTTCTGAATTATTAAATTAAATATGTGTAATAGGGGATTAAGAATTTCTATATGTGTTTGTTTTATAGTGTTTGCTTGAACACCATCACCGCCTGGTGCACTATTGTTTTTTAGAATTCCTATATGTTTTATTAATTCGTTTCTGGTTATAAGGTTCAAGTAAATAGAGCTAACTACAGAGTCATCGATCTGGCTTTCAAATTGAGGTGGGGGAATAACGTTTCCCATTTCAATTCCAACGTTAATATAATGGCCATTACAAAAATTAGCCATTTCAAATGAATCTGCAAGGCTCTCACCTTTATTATTTTTTATACTTATACAATATACAGGTTAACTGAATACATTCAAATTAAAAAAAAAAAGAGTGACTGGATGTTCTAAACGCCAATTCAAGTATACTCCTCAGAATTCTTCTTTGGGCAATCTATGATCTATCGTAAACATAAATTGAAGAGAAACCTGTAGATCGCACTTCGTGGCTCAGAGAATTCTAACTCCGACGTCTCTTTTTATATTGGAGACAGCAACACCCATTTATAAAAATCGTGTTGAACTTCAGTCCCTCCTCCCCTGCATGATACCCGTCAGACCCTAAATTTGTCCCTGCTACTTCCAAAAAGTCACCAATTTATGAGGGTCGGAAATTATGTAATCATTTACCGGCATATTCAAGAACTGTTTGTTAACTCGTTAAAGAGTTTTCGGCGCTTATTTAAAAAACCGCTTTTGAGAAAAGCGTGTTTCAACATAGAGGAATTCCATCAGGATACATTTTGAGATAATTGCCTTGGTATAGTTTGTAATTTCTTTTGCTGTGTAACATTTATTTATTTAGTACATATACACCACAGAGCAAAGCTCCAAATCGTACGAAAAGAGTTAAAAACTATTAAACGTAGGACATTATATAAAACATTTGCAACACTTAACATTCAGTACATCTCCGATAATACAACGCATAAGAAAAAAAAAAAAAGGTCAAGACACAATGCGCTTCACTTCAGTGAGTTGAGACTTAAGTTAAAAATATCTAGGTGGTTAAACTTGTAATTGTACATTGTAATAATTCGATCCACAAATGCTCTTTGCTTGTAGTTGGTTCGGTGATAATGTTGGCGGAATAGTTGGTGGTGTCTTAAAGTTTTAACTGGTATCTTGAGGTATGGAGTCTCAGTAAATTGGCACAATCAATCATCCCGGTGATCAGTTTATGAAGAAAAAATAGATACAAATACAAATAGTTTATTTCCATAGACATAAATATAAATAAGCATCGGAATTGTCAAATACAAAAAAAAACCAAAATATCATTAAAAAAAATCCTATATCTAAGTAAAATTTTGTTTAAAAAACTCAGTCAAAGAGTAAAAGGGAAGGTCAGCTAGTATGGTTTTTAAAGAGCTCTTAAAACGTGAGTGGGTTTTTTTCACCCTTAATACGTTCTGGAAGATGATTTAATATTTTTAAAGATACAATCACCGGACCATCCTGCAGCTGAGACAACCGAGTCATAGGAATAAAGAATTTGTTAGCATTACGTGTATTATATAAATTTACATCTCCAATCCTTTTATAGGTATCAGAATTTTTAAACACTTGACATGCACATTGAAGGATATAAACATTTATCACTGTTGTTATTCCTTGCATTTTAAAGATCTGACGACAAGATTCTCTAAACGGAAGTCTAAACATAGTTCGAATAATTCTCTTTTGGCAGATTAACACCCTTTCTATACGGGAGGAGTTTCCCCATATATACAAGCCATAGGCTAAAGCAGAATGCACTGCTGCATAGTAAAAAGTTTTAAGAGTAAAGCCATCCACGAAATCCCTCAGTTGCAGAATAGCATAGTTGCTCTGTGATAACTTTCTGCATACTGACTCAACCTGGTCATCCCAAGATAAATGTCTATCAACCATGATTCCCAAAAATTTAGCGGAATCCTGCTGAATAAGATGAGTTAAACCCTCTCTCAGCAATAAACTCCTATCTTGAATGGCACGAATTGGAGTAAAAACCATAAACTTTGTTTTTGAGCTATTTAGGCAAAGGCCATTTCTCTGGCACCATCCTGCGATATTTATTTATTTATCTCGTATACACTTGCTAGCCCGCAAATGAAGCTCTTGATAGTCATTTCCAGCAACAATAGCTGATGTATCGTCAGCAAAAAGAGACAAATAACAGTCATCAACCAGGAAAGGCATGTCATTTATAAACAGCAAAAAGAGTAATGGGCCAAGAACACTGCCCTGGGGAATCCCAGTTACAACTGACAACCAATCAGACATAGATATTCCATCTTCAACTATAAGTCTGACAGCCTGTGTCCTATCCGACAAAAGTATGTCTTAATCCATTCAAGAGCTGGGCCTCTTATTCCATAATGAAAAAGTTTGTTCAAAAGCAAGGTGTGGTTAATAGTATCGAACGCCCTAGTGAAAACAAAAAATATACCCACAGATTTCAATTTTAATTCAAAATTATTTAAAATTGTGGCATAGAAGGACATTATTGCATCCGATACGGAGAGTCCCGCGCGAAATCCAAACTGATGACACGACAATACATTAAATGCATCTAGAAAGTTGACAAGTCTTTTTTTATAAGCTTTTTCAAAAATCTTCGAAAACACAGACAGTAGGGCAACAGACCTGTAATTCTCAACAAGTGATGTCACCTTTTTTGAGCAGAGGTACAACAATAGCAGTTCCGAGTTCTTTTGGAAAGTAGCCAAATTGGAACGATAGATTTATGAGATGAGTCAACACAGAGATAATTCCGGCGGAACACTCACGTAAAAAATTACAGGGGATCTCATCTGCCCCGCAAGACCTTTTCATTGATGCAGATTTAATAATTTCTAGAGTTTCATGCTGATTAAGAGGAAGTAAGAAAATTGATGGAAAACTGGTGCATGGCATCTCAATGGTAATTGGAACCTTAAAGTTCTCTGTGTGCATCGATACCGAGTCAATAAAAAAATTATTAAATGAATTAGCAACATTCTGGGGACCAGCGACTTCATGACCACCAGCAGAAATTGACTCTGGAACCCTTTTTGATTTATGATGCGAGAAGTTTGAAGTTGACCTAATCACGTCCCATGAAGTTTGGGTTATATTGGTGGAAGTTGATATTTTTTCAGAATTATACCTCTTCTTTGCAGCAGCAATATTCCTCCTGTGGTTCTTGAGTCTGGCTCTGTAAGAAGTTAAGAGTTCAACACTACCACCACATCTGATTTGGGAAACAAGAAGCCGCAACTGTTCACCCTCATTAACAATTGCGGGAGTCACCCATAAATTTGGCTTTTTTTGACTGTTTTTGCGCTGAGTTATATAGGGCAAACTCATGTTGAACAAACTCTGGAAAGTATAAAAAAAATACGTAAATTTATCTTCAAAATCAAGAATCTCCAGAGCAGAAAACCAATCTTCCTTGGACAGTAAAAAGTTCAAGGAATTGATATTTTCACTAGAAAATGATCTTGAGAACACAGAGGAGCATACCATAGAACTCCTTTTAGTTGAATATTCAGGTCAACACCAAGAATCTGTGCTCTATGATCTGAAAAAGTTACATCCAAGGTTTCTGTGCTTGAGAGAGAAGCATTAGTAAACACATTATCAATTAAGGTTCTAGAGTATTCAAAGAATCCTTGTTCCTGACCATACGCGTTAAAAGCATTAAGAGTGTACCTTGCCTCTTTACATTCACATTTAAAATCATAATTAAAATCACCACAGAAAAAACATTAAATAATTAGGTTTACATAAATACTTTAGCAATTTCTCAATACAAACATTAAAAGTTAAAAAATCGCAATTTGGAGGACGATACAGGCAACAAGCTAAAATATTTACATTGTTTTTAGTTTTTACTAATGCCGCAGTACATTCGAAGTGATTTGGTAGTGACAAGTTTTTATTTTCATAACTTTTATAACTACTACCAAAGGCAGTTCTTATGAAAACAGCAACCCCACCAGCATGCACATCTCTGCAAAAGTATGATGCTATATTGTAGTTATTAAGTCTAAAATAGTTCACTTCATCATCTGTCAACCATGTGTCTGAGATACACAGTATTTCCGGAAAGCTCTTAGATTGCAAAAAAGTTCCATCTCTGCAGACTTAAGTCGGATGCTCCTAGCATTTAAGTTGACAATCCTTCCGTCCTCCATGCGTCTAATTGCCTCTTCCTCCCCGCGGAAAGTATTTTCTGGAGTTGTAGGCATTAATTCCGGATCTTTGGTTATGGTCTCGAAAAAACGTAAATTTTTTCACAGCTATACCTTGTGGCCAGTTTTGGGGCTGCAGCAATGATTCCTCCAGTTCTTTAAAGTAAAGTAAAAGTAAAGTAAAAGTATTTTATTTGTCTTTCAGTTACATATACACATAAATAAGACACGTCAAAGAAATATGTATACCCTGATAAGGATACAACTCACAAATATGTGACATTAAACAAAGGTATATAAAAAACAAACTTGAGAGCTGGACGAACTAATACGCCGATTCAACTACAAGCCAAAACATACTCGTTCAGCGCATAAAAGCTGCGATCAACGAGAAACTCCTTTAATTTTTTTCTGAATATGCTATCACTTGGAGAAAGTTTTATTTCATCAGGAAGCAAATTAAAAAAGCTGCAACCTGCATAAATAGGCGACTTTTGATAAAATGAATGGTTGGGCCGGATTAAACGAAAAGTATCTTTTTTCCTGGTATTGTGACCATGTATATGGCAATTAAGAATAAATAGATGTTTGTTTTTGTAAATGTGCATTAAAAGCTTAAACAAGTATATGGAGGTTAGAGTGAGAATTTTTTTATTTTTGAAAATTAATCTACAGCTTGAATTATATGATAGATTAAAAATAAGACGAATTATTCTTTTCTGTAGCACAAAGAGTCTGTTTATATCCGATGATTGTCCCCAAATGACGATGTTATAAGATATGTGTGAGTAAACCATAGCATAATAGGTTGTCAATAGGTTTTTTTCGTTAAAAGAGTTTTTCAGTTGAGCAATGGCAAAGTGTGCACGGCACACTTTACCGCATATGTAATCTCTATGATCACTATATAATAAATGCCTATCAATATAAGTACCCAGAAACTTGACACAATATTTAGTTTCTAGGTCAGTATTTCCTATTTTAAAATTAAAATTTTTACCTTGCCTACGGACATTATGGGCCTCGAGAATTATAGTTTTATCATAATTTATCATAAGCATATTCTTATGACACCATTCATTAAAGCTCCTCAAGACATTTGTAGCTTTGGCAAAAACTGTTTCTGAGTCTTTATCAGATACTACAATAGACGTATCGTCTGCATACATAAAAACGGACCCGATAGGAACATGTTTGGGAATGTCATTAACATACAACAAAAATATCAGTGGACCAAGAACACTACCTTGAGGAGTACCTCGATGTACTTCAAAGGTTTCGGATTTGCAGTTTTCCACTTTCACAAAACTCTTACGGTTTCTTAAAAAAGACATAATAAAATTATTGGCAGGGCCACGGATTCCAAGCGCGTCTAGTTTGCTAGACACAAAGTTAATGTCTATTGTATCGAACGCACGCGACAAATCGAAAAAAATTGATATCGTACACTCATTTTAAGCCATATTATCATTAATCAATTGTACATATTCAATACATGCGGTTTCAGTTGACTTGTTTTTACGAAATCCATGCTGAGATCCAGTGAGAATATCAAAAGACTCTAAAAACATACAAACTTTCTCGGTGACAGCCCTTTCAATGATTTTTGAAAAAACACTAAGTATCGATATAGGTCGGTAGTTATCCATATCATGTCTATCGCCCTTCTTATAAACAGGAGTGATTGAGGATAATTTTAAACTGTTCGGAAATTGGCCAAGTTCAATAGACTTATTTATTATGTAAGCTAAAGGTACTACAAATACATCAGAACATTTTTTAACAAGGTCGACAGGAATATTATCATAACCACAGGATTTCTTACTTTTTAATGACTTTATGATATACTGAATTTCCCCAGGTGTTACTGGAGACAAAAAAATTGAATTTTCCTGTTCCCGAGATGTTGTACACTCTTCAGAGAAGGAATTTTTAAAATGTGAATTAAGCTTATTGTCAACGACAACAGAAAAATATTGCGCACAGGAATTTGCAATATCTTGAGGACAATTGATGGTTTTAGTGTTAATGTGAAGTTCCGTAATTCTTTTTCGTGATTTAGTGTTACCTATACTTTTATTTACTAGGCTCCATAAGGTTTTGGACTTATTTGTCGAACGGTTTAAGATGTTGTTAATATGTTTCTGCTTTTCAATTTGGATTAATTTATTCGTATCTTTTTTAAGTTGTTTATACTGATCATTAATCTGTACATTATTACTATTTTTTCCCAGCCAATTAATACCTTTTAGGTCATCCAATCGTTTTTTAAGTTCCACTGAAAACGTAATTTTATTTCTTTTATTATTTCTTATCATGTTCTTTCCCATTAGTGGGCATGATACCTCAAAGCACCACAGCACGGAGTCCATAAAGTCATCATATATATCGTTAATATTTGTACAATATGCCGTATCGATAACAGAGTAACCTACACTAAGCCTAGTAACAAATTCATAAATTGATTCCTGGTTCAGCGACCTAACAAGAATCCTGTCACATTTTGATATGCATTTTTCATATTGATTTGCAAGGTTAAAATAGAGTAATTGTGCAAAATGGTCAGATAAACCAGGATCGAAGTTATCAAAATTTAGATTCGCTAATCCATTACTTACGATTAAGTAATCTATGCTAGTGCAACTGCGGTTATTGCCCACATTTGCCACTCTTGTTGGTGTATTTACAAGGGATGTTCAGTTGAATGAATTTATAATGTCCGTAAGAATCTTGTAACTAATGTCATGCGTCTTATCAATATTAAAGTCACCAGTTATAATAAAATGTTTATATTTGGTATAAATAGTTTTTAAAATATAGTTTATTTTGTCAAAAAATATATTTATATTGCCTGACGGCGACCTATAGATATTCAGTAAAAACGTATCTTTTTTGTAGACAACAGCTGAACATTCAAAATGTACTTCCTCTGAATGTGACACTACGTGAGAGAGTTCGATACACTCACTACAAACCGTGTCTTTAACGAAAATCGCAGAGCCACCGTGTATATAATTGTTCCTGGCAAAACAGCTAATCTTTGTGTATCCATCAATGTTACACACGTCCATATTTACGCTAGATAGCCAATGTTCGCATATTGTCAAAAAATTTACATTTTTTTTACTTAATAATAGTTCTAAAAGATTAACCTTATTACTAAGACTTTGTATATTAATATGTAAAAGACACAATGTGTCATCAGTCGCGGATTTATCATTAGTGGAACCAGTAGTTATTATTTTTTTTACTTCCTGTTCTTTAGTCAGGTACTTTTGGGGTTGATTTGATTGGAAAAAAAGTATAGTTTTTTACTATAATGTGTTCAGGCCAGGCTGATGCATTTAGAAACTCGCTCTTAAAATCACTTTTAATACCGACCTTAAAACTGCTGGCTAGGAGCCATAACTTTAAATGTCTTGTATTCACCGGACTTAACCACAAAAGCTTCCACGTTAAACCTAATGTTCTATCCAAAGTTAGTTTTTAGATACTCCATGAGGTCGGACAGGTTAGTATCAAGTGAAACTCTTGACACAGAAATCGTAATCAGTGGTGCGGAGGCCATTAGACGACTGTGAACATTGTCAGATTGTTTTTCTCCGATAATAGAATTTCTGTTTTTCTGTTTGTGAGTCTTGACAGCAGTATTGCTTGCGTTTCCATTATTATCATGAACCAGATTGAGATATTTATCCAGTGTTTGTTGCGTGGCTACTTGCATTACAGCATGATTGACCTTTTGTGCAGTTACGGACTCCTTATGCAAGTTCTTTTTTGAAGAATTCGGCTGAGAATTGTTCTTTTCTGAAGATAGCTCGTCAAATTTCTCCATCAAACAATTTTACAGTTCCAAGCCCTGTTGTTTGATACTATGCACAATAGATCCAAATTGGATAGCCATCTCGTTGGTCTGTTTCTGCTTCACCCCAGTAAAACTTTTAGTGATAGAAGATTCAAACAGTTTTAGGTTATCTTCATCCTGTGTTAGGGGAGTTCTAGACATACATTTTTCCTCAATGCCTGCAATTTTAGTCTCTAGATTCAAAATTTGAGGTTTAATTTTAGCTTCCTTGATGGTATTTACCTCTTCTTTAGTAGCTTTTCCTAGCTTATTCATATCCTCCAGTTTGGCGCGATTATTTTTTCAATTCACTCTCACAAGTTGAAAGCCTTTGACTCACCTCGACAGCAATCCTAAAGGTAGAGTAAATGCAGTCAGGACAGACGTGTAGAAGCGACCTGGCTTTCAGAACCAAAACACGGACTTCAGAAGCGCTAACTCTGCTACAGCTTGCACATATTACCCTCTGGCAAATGTCGCACGGAAATCCAAATAATTGTGACTTATCTTCCTTGAGAACACATTCCTGATTACACTTAAAGCAGTTCGCCATGTTTTTAAATTGGAAGTCCTTATTTCAACAATCATGCCAGATGGGCCAACAATCCAAAGAGAGAGGGAGAGAGAGAGAGAGAGATTGGCAGTCCAGTTGGAACTATAACGTTCGTGGTCAAACCGAACGTAAACAAAAACAAAACTAGGTGACAGGTGGGTTTATGTGGTCAGTGGTATTTTGTATGCAGTGTAATTTCCAAAATACAGAAGGCAGGCTATCACAAACACTCTCACCTGCACAACAGACTCTGTAGAACAGGATCACATAAGACACAAATTTTAAAAAGCACACTTTACAATACTTTTAGGTAAAATAAATCGGAGCAAAATATAAACAAACAACAGTACATAACCTCGTTGGGTACTAGAAGCGGGTTCTCTCGCCTAGCTTGTAGTGACTTAAGATTGCAGAGCAGGAATCTAGTGTCATAGGATAAATCGCGGGAGGGGAAACGATGCTTATACAATAAATATTTAACAAATTTGTTCTGAACCTTTTCGAGCCTAGCTATGTGACACTGGTACTGGGGGAGTATTCAAGTATACTGCGCACTACACAGTTATAAAGTGTCGTAATTGCCTTGATGTCTGTCATCAATGCAGTGTTTCTCTTTATAAATCCAAGCAGCCGCAAGCCTCTCGAAACTATTTGATCTACATGTAAAAGGAAGCACGTTTTGATACATCGCTAGGTTGGAATATGCTGAACGCCCCTGGAAAAAGTCGTGCTGATTTTCGGTTATATAGTTTTTTTAGGTTACGGAAGATCTCATCTGTCAGAATTGATTCTAAAATCTTCGGCACCGTGGATAGCGTTGATACACCTCTGTAATTACCAATTTCGGTCCTAGCACCGGACTTGTGAATGGCAAAAAGGGTGGAATCCTTCCAGAAAATTTGTTTTGGAAGATGCAAGCGATTCCAAACATTGATTTAAAAAGATGGGTGGAATTCCATCTGGGCCGGCGTTCTTACTGCAGCTCCTTGAGCTTCGATGTAACTTCGACTATGGTGAACTGATGCTGAAGTAGCGTGCTGCCCTGTACAATACTCTCATGTATTTCAAGATCCACAGTAATCCCGGTGTGATCAGACTAACTTGATTGGAAGTGACCGGCGAAGGCATTTGCTATTTCTTGAGGAAATTGCCATCGTTTTGCATTTTTTTGGGTATGCCAGAATCCTTTTTCAATGAGGTTATAAATCCCTAGAAGTGTTTTATATTTTCCGGAATCATATGTTCTGCGGATGCGATATGTGAGATGTGAGGCGTAACAAAGCTCAATGTGAAAATTGGTTTCCCGGCGAACACTTGAGTATAACCAAAGAAAATGTTACTACGACAACATTTTCTTTGGTATAACTGATAGTCACACTCACTTCCAGAGATGTATCTTCGATATAGTTTATTATTTTGGGCTATCATCTTTTTTAAAGCAGGGGAGTACCATTTTGGGAATTTGTTACTGGTTACTATTTTGGTTGGAACATGTGTGTCGATCGCAATTTTATATTTATCGTTTCCTGCAGGATTTTTAGATAAGATTTTAAGATTTTTAACCTAATTATATGTCAATGTTGTGTGGTGTACAATACGATAGTGCATTTTAATTTGATATGATATTAGACAGTGGATGAGTATTTTAATGAATTTTTGTTTTCTCTTTTTGATTCCTTTCACTTCTGAGAGATCTGTGAGCTGATCTGATTGTGTTGTATTTATTTGTTTTACGTATGTAACTTTATTTTGTTGGCTTCATTTATACTTCCTTGTTTATGACGTGTAACTTTAATTAGCCCTAAGTTCCCAATTTGTTTATACTATTTAACATGCTTTGTCAGCAGAAACTTGATTTCTTCGATAATACTTTTTGATTTAATTTGATTTGATTGATCCAATTGGTTAAAAATTCCCCATATAAGTAGTCCATAGGTCAGGATACATTAGATTGATCCTTAATAAAATATTTTTATTGTATTTACATCCCGAAAGTCATGCAGTTGAAGAACGGCGCGGCGTAGTTCCTCTCAGATGATTTACAGCATATTTTGTTGATATGTTCAAGCCAGGAAAGATGATTGACAGAAACACCCAAAAATTTAATTGAGGAAGGCAGTTCCATCCTGAATATATAAGCTTCTATCCTGGACCATCCTCAGAGGGATAACACTATAAAGCTGGTTTTACTGCTATTCAAACAAAGTCCGTTTGTGTCGCACGGATTTCATAGTCAGCACCATCAACACTTGCAGACGTCATCCGCGAAAAGCGAAATATAATTGTCATGTGCCAAAAGAGGAAGGTCGTTAAGAATAAATAAAAACGGACGAGCCCCAGGACACTTCTATCCCTATGGCACATCAATCCTGACACTAGCCCAATCAGAAATAGACATGCTCTCGTCACTCGATACTTTTATTGCTTGAGTTCTTTCAGAAAGATAGGATTTAATCCAGTTCAGAGCGGGTCGTCTTATACCATAGTTTGCCAAAAATTATCTTATGGTTACTAGTGTCAAAGAAAATTCCGACGAACTTGAGTTTTTCGTTAGTTTTATTCAATATTTTCAAGCATAAAGATGGAAAACTTCAGTGTAAACCCAAACTGCGTGGAGGAAAGTATCGCAAATGAGTCCCAAAGGTTAAGCAATCTCCTCCAAAAACACTTTTCAATTACTTTAGAAAAATTAATAATAGAGCAATAGGTTTAAAGTTCTCAACAGCGCCATGTCCCTTTTTTGTGAATAGGTACCCCCATCGCCCTTTTAAGGGATTCCCAAAGCAGCCGCGATCAAACAAGAAGGTTAAGGAAGCAACTATTGTTCAGCACGTTCACCAATTAGACTACAGCTTCCTGCAGATTCAACTGGAGTTAGTGCGTTTAGCTCTCGTACTCCTTAATGCAAGAAGAACTCCGATATATTGTTTATGATGTTAATGAGTTTATGATGCATGATTGGATTGGTGAGGTAATGAAATGGAGAAAAAGGTAGAGGAGAGGTCGCTGAAAACCTGAAGCTTTGCAGTGAGAAATTATGGGGGCTCGGAGGGTGTTTTTAGGTTTCTGTATAAAGTTCCGTTGGGATTTATGTCTGTCATAGTACTCGTATGAGTGAGTTGTCGTGATTTTGTATTTGTTGTATTAATTTTGTGTGTATGTCTTTAAGGTAGCCTTTTACTGGTTTTATGTTTAAGTCTGTATGTGTGTCTGTATTTCTTACATACCATGGGGCGTTCACTATTGAAGGTCAGTCTATAGTCACTCAGTCTTTCCATCTTATGATGGTGTCGTCAGTTCTGAGGTTTGTAATGTTTTGTTACGTTTCCTGCTGATTAATGTTGCTTGTGTTTTGTCGTCGTTTATTTTTATTTTCCAGTCATTGGCCTATTCAGTAATGAGGTCTAGGTGATGCTGTAGGTGATTTTTTAGTCTGAGATGATGTTTGTTGGTGGTGTATATGTAAACATCGTCTGCGTAGAGGGACGATTTAGTACAAGGGTGTGATGGTATGTTTGCTGTGTATAGTGAGTATAGTGTAGGCGATATGGGGGATTCTTGATGAACTCCTGCCTCTATTTTTCTAGCGTTTGATAGTGTATTGTTTACTTGTACTGTGAAAGATCTTTTCTTTAGAAATGAGGCTATCAGTTGTATTACGGGGATAGGAAATTGGTGAAGTTAGTCAAGCTTGTAAATTAGTGTGTTGTGACAGACTTTGATTAAAATATGGAACATAATGCGTTCAATTATTAGTAAATCTTTATAAATGATTGTTTAAGCTGCCAGTTTACGAATTAGATATCTGCTAGCTGCTGGGTACACCATTCTAAGACCCCTGCATACAGGAAATTAACGTTCCTTTATGTATTTCCTTAGTGAATCTATATTTTTGCAACAACTTGCCTGAAAACTCGTAAAAGATACATGAGCCTGGAGTTAGAATTCTTTGTTGCTTTGTTAAGTAATTTTTTACTGAATTTAATCTAGTATATTTGAAGAATCTGGGGCTAAGGTTGACAATAGGTAATCTTTTTAAGTGCCTGTAAATGCTATCGTGCGCGAAATACATTTGCACACCAGCACATTACAAACTGTAAAAAATAACTTATTTGTCAAACTAAATTCTCAAAAATTATCATCTTTTTTGATAGTTGTAGAACATATTCCTCAGATGATTTTGAAAGTAACTAGTAACTGAAAAAGTAACTAAGATACTAAATATCTAAGATATTCCGAAATTATCTAAGATACTTTTAATGTTGACTAGTTTTTACTTAAAAGTATCTGATATAAGATGCTTTCTGAAAATATGAAAATTACTTTCTTGGTCATGAAAAAAGTAACTTAGATACCTAAGTAGTTATTTAAGTAACTAGATACTGTAAAGTTTTTTTTTTCTAAGTTACTCACACTTTTGCCTGTGATCTTGTGGTAAAGTAAATTGATGTGTTGAATTGGATTGCATAAACCTTTACTACTTATTTAGTAATCATTAAACACTTTAATTTATAATTCTAAACAATTTTCTTCAAATAAAGCATTGTAAGTTAGTTATCTTTTACTGGCATGGTTACGTTTTATGGTGTAGCCAATGTAGTTAGTTTTTCACTTAAATTATTAAGTGTATTACAAGTATCTATTGAGACTTACCAAACATTTCATGGTATTTTGTAATTTATTACTTAGTTACTTTCTGTGATATGATTTTTCCCATTTTAATGTTCCTTCTTGTCTCATCATTTTATTATTTCAAGCGCTATATATGATCAGTGATTAGATGACTTATTTGCAGAGTACCATTAGAGTTTTAATTAACTCTAAAAGAGAATCTGTGTGGTGCATTTGTCATTTAAATTTTTAGACACAGCTAGAAAAACTCCAAAATGAAATTTCCCAAATCGCGAAGAAAACAGGAATATCGTCGGCAACAAAATTAGCTCTGATTGCTAAATCGGAAGGCACTAGTGATGACGTGCCTGTAATGGAGTGGTGGGATTCCGTTATTTTAGAAGATAATTTGAACACTCTAACACCAAATGGCAAGATTGCCATCAAAGAGAATTCCGTCAACAATTTAGTGGAACATCCGACTCAGATGCGATGCCCTAGTAAGTATCCCAAAAAGTCCTGCTTGTTTTTAGTGAATTGGTGTTGATTTTGTTGGATAATCGGTATGTTCGTTCAGCATAATAAGTTTTGCATTAACAATTTTAAAGTTCCAAGAGATTGAGTCATACTTCTGCTGTTTTATATTTTGTATTAATTTTAATTAAATTAGTGGAATGAAGTTAAAATGTTACAAAATAGATTTGAAAACTTGCAACTCGCGAATTAAAAAATAAAGGAGTGGCTTGTGCTTCTTCAATCTGACATGGATTGTAGAATACTTAAATGTTGTCGTCTTGCTTACATCTCCTAAACAATAATAGTATATTATGATATAAGTGTATAAGAGGGCCTTTAAAGCACGCGCAACATATTTCAAAACACGACGCGCAGCGGAGTGTTTTGTAAGTCGCAAGGGCTTTAAAGGCCTCTTATACACGTATATCATACGCTATTTTTTATTACGAATGCATCATAATCTCAAAAATGTTTTAAATATTAAACTTAAGGGATGTATTGACGAATATATTAATCTGTCACATTTGACATGATCAAATGTTTCTATAGAAACCTTTAAAAAAGTAGGTGCATCATAAACATTATTTTAAGCACGCTGCAGCGTGCGATAATCGTTGATTATGATGCATGCGTAATAAAAAAATAATTATATAATGATAAATAACATTAAATTTGTAATAATGCCAATTAGACAAAGACAAAGATGAAGCCAAGGAATAAATCCATCTACATTTCAATATCATTTTAAAAGATGTTTCTTATTCAGTGCCCATTTTATGGAATGGACAAATTCTTTGAAAAATATGTTAATTAATAATGTAATATCTTTATTTTATTCGTTGTTATCTGTAAGTGTTTTAATTCTATTTTGTTGACCTTGTTCATTTGTTTTTGATGTTTTAAAATTTGATTTATCAATGATTTGTGCCTCGAGAAAGTCTTTTGTACAACTTTGTCAGTTTTTTTAGATATGTGTTCTATATTCTTGTGGAGGATTCATGTTTATTAAATAACTTGTTCCCTATTACTCGACCTCAGTTGTAGGCTTTGAGCACAGGATATAAACAGCATAAGTGCTAGTTTAGTGTTTAGTGACACTAACGAAAAACCTAAATGAACTGGAAAATGCTCGACTCGCACTTGTGCTGTTTACACCCTGAGGCCATAGCCAAAGCGGCCTTATTCAAAAAGTTTACAACTGAGGTAGAGTAGGCAACAATTTGTTTGACAAACAGAATTGTTGTTCATAAAATATATTGTAGATACATGAGTAAAAGTGTGGCTGGTATAAGATTTTTATATTTTTTAAATATTACTCAATATTCCAAGCACATTTTGTTTATATGCTTCTACATCTGTATTTAATAGTGTTTAAAGTATTAATCTTTGGAAGCGGAGCAAACTAATTTGTACTTAATTTTATATACTTAATGACACAAACTTTGTGTTATTTAGAGTTTTTAATAGTATTCCATTAAAAGAAATGTTTTTGAGCTAATAACAGTATTTAGATTTGACAGGTAGTAGAATTATAAAACATATATCTTTCTTTATTAACTCCTGACTAAATGTAGGCAAAACTGTATTTTATTTACAAACAATTCTGAAAATTAAATTAATAACTGCATTATCCACCATAGTCGCACTTTTCAAAAAGGTATAATTCTAATGAAAACAATACGTTTGTAGTTTTTATTGTTTTCAGATGTTTAAGCTGATGAATTTTTTTAGCGGATCCAATCAAGCCGGTATACATGCCTGTTTTTCTTACGAAGAAAGAAAGGAAAAAGCTTCGCAGGCAAAATAGAAGAGAAATGTGGAAAGAAGAACAAGAGAAAATTCGGTTGGGTCTCGAACCACCGCCGGAACCCAAGTTAAGAATTTCGAATTTGATGCGAGCACTTGGAACAGAAGCTGTACAGGATCCGACCAAGATTGAGGCGCATGTCAGGTAGGTTTGATTTTAAATGGTGTTTATTTTGGTGTATGATAGGGTGTTTTATGTCCATGGTTTGGTGTTAGTTAATGAATAATATATTTTTCAGGGAACAAATGGCAAAGCGCCAGAAAGCTCATGAAGATGCCAATGCCGCTCGTAAACTAACTGTCGAACAGAAACGAGATAAGAAAATCAAAAAAATAAAAGAAGACACGTCACTGGGTGTACAAGTTTCCATATTCAGAGTATTGCATCTTCATGACATGGCGTCAAAGAAATTTAAAGTGGAAACTAACGCGAAACAACTCTATATGACTGGATGTGTCGTCTTGTATCCTGATTGTTGTGTAGTTGTGGTAGAAGGAGGGCCTAAACAGCAAAAGAAATATAAAAGGTAAACTTTAATTGCAAAGTGTCAATGATAGTTTTATTTTGCAAATATGTCCTAGAACTACAAAGTTGCTGTATTTTAAGGTAGAAGTTCCATCAAGCATACAAATGGTATAAGATTTTTAGGGATTTTTTTCCCTTGTTTAATGGCTTTTACTCTCGGTATTAAGCCAGACCGAACTTAAAAATCTTCGAATTGCGAAATAAATCGTGTCGGAGAAAGACAACGCAGGCTAGCACTTTTCTCACTTTCGGGCATCCGAGGAGCTTTTCACAAAATAAATTATTCTATTCAAGAGGATGGTATTTAACTTATTAATCTATTTATTGCAGTAATACAACGTTTACTTAAACAAGCCATGGTCTTCTAGGGAATCCATCAACCAAAAATTAATACATCTACCCCTTATACTCAACGTCCTCCGCCAGAAGCCGTTCCAACTCAAATAATGGTTTGCCTTTATATCATCCTTATCCATTTGTATGGGGCATGATATTCCTACTGTTTGATTAGAAATGATATATGATCTAAATCTTTAGTTCTTTTGTTATTTCAGTTATTTGAGATTTTTTATTGCACTAAGAGAGTCATTAAATATAATTATTGCTTTTCGAATATCTTATTCAAGGCACAAGATTGCCGCCTTCTGGATTGGCACAGTTTTTGCCATACAGACTTCAATATTTGGGCAGTAAGCTCCAAATCCAGCTTCATTAGATAGGCGTTCTTTCTACAGATGCATTTGTATATATGATAATATTGATTTAGGTATCTTTTTTTTTAATTTACTACTGGAATTGTTATCATTTGGTATTTTCTGTTGTATATGAATTGTATATGAAGGTAAGGCTTCATGTTTTTGTATATTTTCTTTATACTGTGAGATTTCAGGCAGTACCATAAACAATATGGAAGTTCTCTATTAAGGAGTAGCCCGTAGACATGTTCATGCATCTCAACCCCATAATATTTTCCATCACAGGGTTGTTGATTAAATATATCTTTTTAGTGCCATTGTGCTCTCTCTATACTCGGGAGAAAGTTTACCACTTTCTGCCCATAGTAAATTTGTTACAAACCAATAAAGGAATAAAAAGATGTTTCTCCCCACAGTTTAAAGATATGTATGTAAGACATTAACAAAGGAGAAAACGAGTTAATATTTGACTTACAAGATATTAATAATTTTTACTATTTTATAAGCAACCTTTTTAAAATTATCTCGTTCTTTTAATGATAAATCGATTGAAAAATGATTAGACTTAGAATTAGTCTTTTGTTATTGAACATTATCCTGAGGCGCTAAGGACTTAAAGGCTCCTTTTATAAATCATAGTTCTGTTAATAAACTTCCAATGTACAGGGTGTCCCATTTTCGATGATATTACGGGGTATCTCACTTACGAGTAAAGTTAGAGAGTTGCGGTTTTCGCAATACTTTGCTACTTTTTTGTGAAAAGAACGATGGTATTAACAATTTTTTCATAGCGAAATTGAAAATAATGCATTTTGGGACCCTCCTCGTATCTCCGTTATCCTTTAACATATCTCAAGGCTAAAAACTTGCTCTTATATACTTTTTTACGTAGAATCCAGTGGCGTAGTCAGATTTTTGCTGTGGGCTGTCAATTTTTAGCTATAAATCAAACTTGTATTTTTTTATGGAATACCCTGTATATTTTTCTTTCGTTTGATTGGAAATTTTATAAGGTTTACAAAAATATATTATACATGATATGTATTTTAAATAATAAGCCTAAAATTCATAATTTCACAAAATGTATCTCTATACGACACTCTTGATGACTGTAGTATAAGTATTTTAAACAACGTTATAAGTATTAGTAGGCAGAGATTATTAGAACAATGGAATGGTCATTTCTTATTGGCAAGACCTGTCAGTGGCAAAATTTATATTTTCTGTGTAATATTGTATTTTTTACGATGGATGAAAATGAAAATTGTCAATACTTTGAAAAATGTGACATGTTAGTCTGCTTTATACAGAGCAATGAAAACTTCCGTGAAGCTTCTCAGCTATATTTCAATAAGTTTATTTGAATATTTATTTACCTTTTGCCTTATTTGGGTTTATTTTTTATTTAAGTATCATTTTAATTTATAGATATCCCGAAAGAAGACAACCTGGTAATTTTTATGTTTTCCGGAATAAAGAGAGCATGGAATGGAATTATCAGGCCCTTACCAAATCGTATAATAAGGAAAATCGCGATAAGGACGGAGGCAACGTTTTTTGTTCTACCAATTTTTTATTTTTATTCCGGAAAACATTAAATGACCAGGTTGTCTTCTTTCGGGATATCTATAAATTAAAATGATACTAAAAAAAAATAAACCCAAATAAGTCAAAAGGTAAATAAATATTCAAACAAACTTACTGAAATATAGCTGAGAAGCTTCACGGAAGTTTTCATTGCTCTGTATCAAGGAGACTAACATGTCACATTTTTCAAAATATTGACAATTTTCATTTTCAGTAAAGCCTTCGTAAAAAATACAATATTACACAGAAAATATAAACTTTGCCAC
Source organism: Pissodes strobi (assembly GCA_016904865.1). Taxonomy (NCBI): domain Eukaryota; kingdom Metazoa; phylum Arthropoda; class Insecta; order Coleoptera; family Curculionidae; genus Pissodes; species Pissodes strobi. The sequence continues at coordinate 24,215 of MU182037.1, forward strand.
TGACAGAGGTCTTGCCAATAAGAAATTACCATTCCATTGTTCTAATAATCTCTGCCTACTAATACTTATAAAGTTGTTTAAAAGACAATACTCATCAAGAGTGTCATATAGACACGTTTGGTGAAATTATGAATTTTAGGCTTATTATTTAAAACACATATAATTTATTATCTATTTTTATAAAGCTTATAAAATTTCCAGTCAAACTAAAGAAAAATATACAGGGTGTTCAATTAAAAAAAAATCAAGTTTGATTTATAGCTAAACATTGACAGCTCACAGCAAAAATCTGATCACGCCACTGGATTCTACGTAAATAACTGTATAAGAGCAATTTTTTAGCTTTGCGATATGTTTATTTAGTACTTACATGCACACCACAGAGCAAAGCTCCAAATGGTACGAAAAGAGTTAAAAACAATTAATCGTAGGACATTATATAAAACATTTGCAACACTTAACATTCAATACATATTCGATAATAAAACGTGTAAGAAGAAGAATAAAAAAAAAAGTTCAAGACACAATACGCTTCAGTGAGTTGAGACTTATGTTAAAAATATATAGGTGGTTAAACTTGTCGTTGTACATTGTAACCATTCGATCCACAAATGCTCTTTGTCCGTAGTTGGTTCGGTGATAATGTTGGTGGAACAGTTGTTGATTTCTTAAAGTTCTCGCTGGTATCTTGAGGTATAGGAGTCTCAGTAAATTGGCACAATCAATCTTCCCGTTGATCAGTTTATGAAGAAAAAACAGAAGCTAGTTCTCTCGTCTAGCTTGCACCGATTTAAGACCGCAGAGCAGGAGTCTAGTGTCATAGGACAAATCGCGATAGGGGAAACGATGTTTATACAATAAATATTTAACAAATTTAGTCTGCACCCTTTCGAGCCTAGATATGTGACACTGGTACTGCGGGGGCCAAATGGTACTGCAGTATTCAAGTATACTGCGCACTAGAGAGTTGTAAAGTGTCGTAATTGCCCTGGTGTCCGTCATCAGTGCAGTGTTCCTCTCTATAAATCCAAGCAGCCGCAAGCCTCTCGAAACTATTTGATCCACATGTAAAGTGAATGACAGATACACCCCTAGATCATTAAAGACAGTTACCAATTCCAGAGTCTCACTATCGATGGTGTAATTGTGGTCAGTTTGATTCATCCCCTTGTAAAAGCTCATTTTTTTACATTTCTTGACATTTAGTTTTAGGCAGTTTTTCTTGCACCATAAAACCAGGCGCTCCAGATCCTGTTGGAGTCCGGTGGACGATGTTTCCGCAATATTATAAAATTTTAGGTCGTTGGCGTACATAAGAAAGTCCGATTCTTCAAAACATGACGAGATGTCGTTGACAAATAGGGAAAACAGAACTGGACCAATGTGGGACCCCTGAGGCACACCCGACAACACCTGGATCTCCTTAGATGTAGCCCCGCCCATGAGTACACGCTGCCGACGATCCGCCTTAGATATGTCCGTGTATATAACATCGACTTGCTTTCCCATCTCCAGACTGGTAACTAGGAAATTTTGATACACCGCTAGGTTGGAATTTGCTGCACGCCCCTGGAAAAAACCGTGCTGATTTTCGGTTATATAGTTTTTGTAGGTACGGAAGATCTCATCTGTCAGAATTGATTCCAAAATCTTCGGCAACGTGGATAGCATTGATACACCTCTGTAATTACCGATTTCGGTCCTATCACCGGACTTGTGAATGGGAAAAAGGGTGGAATGCTTCCAGAATGTTGGGAAAACTCCTTTGTTGAATGTTTTTTGGAAGATGGTGCAGATTGGTGCAGCAAGCGACTGCAAACAACGATTTAAAAAGATAGGTGGAATTCCATCTGGGCCGGCGTTTTTACTGCAGTCAAGCTCCTTGAGCTTCGATGTGAACTGATGCTGGAGTAGCGTGCTGCCCTGCACAATACTCTCGTGTATTTCAGGATCCACAGTAATCCCGGTGTGATCGGAATAACTTGATTGGAAGTGAGCGGCGAAGGCATTTGCTATTTCTTGAGGACTTTCGAGGAAATTGCCATCGTTTTGCAGAATCCTTTTTCAATGAGTTTATAAAACCCCAGAAGTGTTTTATATTTTCCGGAATCATATGTTCTGCGGATGCGATGTGCGAGGCGTAACAAAGCTCGCGGTTTCCCGGCGAACACTTGAATATATCTGATAGTCACACTCACTTCCAGAGCTCTTGTATCTTCGATATAGTTTATTCTTATGAGCTATCATCTTTTTTAAAGCAGGAGAGTACCATTTTGGGAATTTGCCACTGGTTACTATTTTGGACGGAACGTGTGTTTCGATCGCTTCTTGCAGAATGTCGTAGAATTGTCGCACCAGAAGGTCTGTATCTTCCTGGCTATCAAGGAATGACCAGTCGGCGTTGTTCAGGAAGAGATTTACTTTTCGGTAATCAGCCATTGGAAACTGGTGCAAAGTGATGTTAATCTTATTGTCTATAAACTGCAACGTGTGAGAATTCTAGAGAGGGATGGTGTTCGTCACATTGTACTAGTGAAAATTCGCTTTTGGTTATTTTCTAGTATCAGTAGAGGAAAAATGCCGGTTTACCATCACCCCATTTTGGGATCAATCCCATTTTGATACCATCTCACTGCGCATGA
>MU182037.1:38749-53269 GCA_016904865.1 Pissodes strobi
ACCTCTGGTTAAATCTATAGTTAGTGTCATACGATAGCTAATGAAAAATCAATTTAGCAAAGTGCAAACCGTTTTTCTCTATCTTTAGCCGTTTAGATTTTACAAGCTGTCAAACTTGGTAAATGGTCGATTTTCAACTGTCAATATTTCAAAAACCGTTAGAGATAGGTATAGGACATTATTCACGAAATATGTCTAGATTTTTCGCACAATCCAAACATGCAATAATACACCAATATGGGTGTTTCATTTAAAAAAATTAAGGTTATGCGGTTTTTTGACATTTGACAGGCAATTTTTTTCTTTTGACATTTCTAAAAGATAATATATTAACAATCATACAATTTTTCAATTTAAGTTTTTTTTGTATTACCTGTAATCAGCGTGGCTGTCAAAATATAATGAATAACCCTGTACATTACTGTCTTATGTTAGACAAAAATGCTTACGTAAATTAATAATACATGCACATCTGGAAAAACTTGATATGACATATATGATAGTTAATATATTTAATTTTAGGGTAATGCTAAACCGAATTAAATGGGAAGAAGATATGGTCAAAGATCCAGACGGTAGAGATGTACCAAATAAATGCGTCTTAGTGTGGGAGGGTACGACGAAACAAAGGAATTTTGGCGAACTAAAATTCAAAGTCTGCCCTACAGAAAAATTGGCGAGAGAACATTTCAAAAAACATAAAGTTGAGCACTACTGGGATTTGGCGTACAGTGGAGCGGTATTAGAACAGTCTAATGATATAATCGATTAGATTGTGAGTAATCAATTGTTTTATAATTTAGGAATATTAACAGCTCTTTTCTGTTTTAAAAGTATCTTTTATCAGATTTGTAACTTAGTATGCAGATTGTAGCAATTAAATTGGAAATATAATAATTTTTTTCACATTTTGTTTGTTGCTTAACCTTCCTTTTGCCTGGCCTGTTCTATGCTGTGTACTTGGTTATGCTAATCTCTGCAATTTACTGGGTAATATGCGTAATGATATTGTTTTAAATCTTCATAGATTTAAGCGGTGAATATGTTTTTTTCAGAACTTTGCCGGGTTAGGCGGTAGAAAGAAGTAATAAATCTACACCAATTAAAAGTATTTTTTTTTATTTGGTAACAAATACTTATCTCTTTCAATATTATAAAATTTAACTTAACAAAATATATACTCTGAATCGTCCACTAACTATTTAGATAACGCACTGTGACAAATGCATGACAACTACTGAAGAAAATTTGGCAAGGCTGTAAACACAGGAACAACGTAATTTTTATTCAATCGAACTTGTTTTAAAGCGTACAATGCTAATTTATTTTTTACTTTAAATCTAGTTTTGAGGCCACATAACTCAGTGACAAACTTTGCTTATTATCTGTGTCAGATAGCCATACAATTCCATGACCTCAATTAATAATGAATCCAAGGTAATCGCCAACAACCTTGCCGAACCTTTCATAAATGAAATAAACTATAGGCATAATACTGGCGAAGAAATATCACTACAAAATTTAACTTGAAATCCTTCAAAAGATCTAGATTATTTCTAAATTGTTGAGAAACTTAGTGCACATGTAATTTGTGATACTGAAAATGTTTCAGTGACCAAATAAAATTGTATCTTTATGAAATATTTTTATTTATACAGGCTTTTTTGTTTTTGAGATGATAGGCCGTTTTGCTTATTTTGACTGATTAAAACCAAAACAGCTTGTGTTCTGTCTTACTTAAAACGTTCAATATAAAACAATATTTTGCAAATCAAAATATAGGTTAGCGTCTTAGTCAAAGCAAGCTACACACAGTATTACTTTTTTTATACAGCGCTTTTTAAAAAAGAAGAATGTCATAAGAAAAGTATGATCTTAATTTTAAAATAAAGTACAGGGTGTCTCATTTAAAACAGATACATGTATATCAGGTATTTTTTAGTTTATTTGATTTACGACCTAGGATAAAGATTTGCCATTATACTCTGTAAATAATATACTCAAAATTAATTTATCGTCAATTCGATAAAGTCTTTACATTATATGCATTAGCATTGTTTTGAACAAACAGTAACGTGGTTATGTGGTTGTTTATCTAGTTAGCTCCATCTTAAATAGGACACCCTGTATACAATACATCTTAAACAGATTTTATTGTCATATCCTGGCATTAACAATTTTTTTTAAACAAAGAAAAAACAAAAAATACTTACTTTATAGATACCTACTAATATTTAATTAAATTCTTTGAATTCACAATGTTTGATATGCTACTATGACTGTAACATCAATAACATCATTGTTTATTTACTACAGGAGTCTAAACACTAAAAACCTAAAACATTTAGAATCACATTATGCTTTGTTTGAACTAAGGTAAAATATAATCTATAGTTTTCATGCAGTATCATTTATAAACATGCTAACTTAATCATCTAACCTACAATATTAAAGTATAGACATTGGTGATTAAATCACAGTCAATAACTAACTCTAATTCTTTTCTTTACAATATAGTATGTTAATGACCATTAACCATCGCCATTTTAAATTGTAATTAGTGGGTATTCAATTTGTATTCTGTATCAACAACTGGTTAATTTTATGTCGACGAATGCAATCGTAAATGGGGTTTTCATATGATTTGCCTACATTTAGCCATTACTTTGAACTCCAATTAATCCCTATTAAATCAAATCAGTGCTTTGAATATCACACATTTATTAATGTCAAATTGACACTGACATATTATTCAAAACACTGATTAATTTCAAGAGTGTTTAGTGACTAATCGGAAGTCGAAGGTAGTGGCCCTAAATATATAAATTGCAAATACTTAGCATAAGAGTGGTGTGCGTTCCTTGAGCCGGATTGGTGACGCCAATTTTCAAAATGAAGAATAAGCTCTAATTTTTTAAAACCCATGAAGTGGGTTCTTCAAAAATTACTTTCATGTTTATTTCAACTTTACATCTTCTCAGCAAATTAACTTCTTGCGTTAATTTTTTTAGTTAGCATCACCAATCGGAATCAAGCAAAGCGCGACGCTAGAAGTAGGACGCTCCCATGGAAAGTGAGCATAAGACATGAGCGCAGAATTCTTTACTTGTGAGTGCCATGAGTCTTCCTTATAGCATTGGTGGTTTTTGAATTAATGTGATATGGTTTTAAGTATCACATTACAATAAAAATTAAGCTTTTTTACGACTAATCGTAGCCGAGGGTTTCAAATCACCGATAGCTCATGGTGAAATTCGTAGGTAAAACTAGTTCATAAATTAGAAATATATATCTGTTGCTAAAATGCAATACAAGTTGATTTACTTAGTTCTCTATAAATCTGACGGGAATAATATTAGAATTGCGGCCAATAACAATCGCAGCATATAAGGCAAGGTTGGGTAAATGGGACCCTGGGGTAAGTGGGCCATCCCATTAAAAAACGTATGGAATGTCTGTTCTGATTTATTTCTATGTTTTGTGGGGTCATACATAATGCCATCTATCCACTACAACAGACACCTTTGACATAAATCATCATTGTAATATATGAATGGCCGCCGAGTGCCCAACAGCTGATTTTGCGTCTTACAATTTTTGTCTACTTAACTATTCTTATTAAAATTGTGATATAGTATTTTTAAATGAGATATTAATTGTCGTATTAACAGGTAAGTAATAGATGTCTTTTAGCATGTGTTTCATGAATTATTGCTAGTTATAATTATTGTAGGTTATAAAATGGGGGACCCAGTTCCCCCATAAAATTTTCTTTTTGGGGTAACTGGACCCTGCTCGAATGGGTAAATGGGTCCCAGGAACCAGTTACCCTGCAATAATTAGGTAAGGGTAGAGAATACCACAGAAAAACAACCAGAGGTGCAGACGGTGGGCGTTACAGCAGGTAAGAGCTTCAAGTCGCTGTTTTAGATGTCCAAGAAGGAAGGAAAACTAAGAGGTGCTGCCACGCATTACAACATACCAAGATCTACATTAAAGCACTATGTGAGGGGCACAAGAGGAGTAAAAGGTTCTGTCGCTATTTCTGGAAAAGGAGGTGGTGGAAAACGGTCTATTGATGATGAAAAACGCTTAGTGGAAGGGATTTTAATAATGGAAAAATGTTGCTTCGGATTATCAAGAGATGAAGTTTTAGATGTGGTACAGATGTACCGGGTGTTTCACTATAAATGGACCCCCCCCTTTAACTTTCTCAACTGACATTTTAGAAAAAAACGTTCAATACAAAAAATAAAGTGGACGAAGTGAAGTTTTTTATGGCATGACACTATTGTATACAGGGTGTCCCATTAACGCGGGATTAAACAAAGTTATATATTTTTTTAAATGGAACACCCTATATATTATTGCATATTTGGATTTTGCGAAGAATTCTAGACATGTTTCATAAATAATGTCCTATACATATCTGTTACTGTTTTTGAAATATTGACAGTTGGAAATCGACAATTTACCAAGTTTGACAGCCTGTAAAATCTAAACGACTAAAGATAGAGCAAAATGGTTTGCACTTTCCTATCTTGGTTTTTCATAAGCTATCGTTTGACACTAATTTTAGATTTAACCAGAGGTTAAATTTAACCGGAATTTCTTAACCTCTGGTTAAATAAAAAATTAGTGTCAAACGATAGCTTATGAAAAGCAAGATAGGAAAGTGCAAACCATTTTGCTCTATCTTTAGCCGTTTAGATTTTACAGGCTGTCAAACTTGGTAAATGGTCAATTTTCAACTGTCAATATTTCAAAAACAGTAACAGATAGGTATAGGAGATTATTTATGAAATATGTCTAGAATTCTCCGCAAAATCCAAATATGCAATAATATATAGGGTGTTGAGAAAGTTAAAGGGGGAGTCCATTTATAGTGAAACACCGGTACGTTAACAGTAATGAAACAAGGTTCAAAGATGGGCGCTGGGTGAAGAATGGTATTTAAGTTTTGCGAAGAGAAATAAATTATCCATAAAAAAACCTCAAGGTGTAGAATATACAAGAATGGCTCAAATAAATCCTTTTGTGATTTATGGGTTTTTGATTTGCTCAAAAGAACAGTTGATGATTTGAATTTACAAGACAAGCCTGGACAAATTTTTAATTTAGATGAAACGTCATTTTGTCATGATCCAAAGAAAACAAAAGTTGTAGGTGCAGTTGGAGTCCGTAGTACTAGAACGATTAGCTCAGCTGGAAGGGAAAATACAACGGTTCTAATCTGTGCTTCAGCAAAAGGTGACAAATTACCACCATTGGTAATTTTTAAAGGAAAAACATAGTCTTAGCTAAGTCAAAACGTAACAGAAAATATGGCTTATGCAGCAATTAAGAGAGGGTGGATGGAGAGTAAAGTTTTTTATAACTGGTTTGAGAAAAGCTTATTACCAAATATCCCAAAAGAACGCCATATTCTTCTTATCTACGGGTCATTCCACGCATGCGCCCTGAGCTCTGCAGGGTTGCAAATGAAAATTATGTAATTATTTAAAAACTGCCTCCCCATACAACCCATGTGTTGCAACCTTTAGATGTTGCCATATTTGGACCTTTTAAAACAAGCTGGATTAAACACCTTGTTAAATGGCAAAGAATAAATCCTAGAAGAAAAATTCCCAAAAAAGATTTTGTTGAATTACTTAATTCAGTTTATTATGAAATGCCAAAAGCAAATATTGTGAGCGGTTTTAGAAATACTGGCATATATGATGATGTCAGAGCAATTCTTGGTATGCACCCTGTCAATAGGAATCGGGTTAAAATTTTCATTTTCAACCCAGAAGATTTGAAACGTTATCAAGAGAAAAATAAGCGTACAGATGTGCTCTTATCTACTGATATCTTGGCTCTCGATCAGCCCTCTACCTCTACAAGTGGAATCATCGATATAATAATGATTGAACCTGCTCAAAGTCTCATTCAGCCACAGCCCTCTACCTCTTCAGGCGCAACCACCGATATAATAATGCGTGAATCTGCACAGAGTTTCAATATTAAAAGTTGTTCACAGCTAGAACAGGAGGAGACTAAAATAGACCAGGTTCAAGAACCTGATAAACAATTACCTCAACAGACCACGCAAGCTGAAAATTTATCAATGTCTCCGAAAAACGATAAATCTTTTGAAAATATATTATTGTTAGGTCTGGTGAGAAATACTAAAGGAAATGAGGCCTCTGCGCCTAAAAGAAGAATGATCACTACCTCTGCGGAAATTATAACTACAAAAGAATACATCGAAAAACTGGAAAAAGAACAGCAAGAAAAAGAAGATAAAGAAAACCAACGTTTATTAAAACAGAAAAATAAAATGTTAGTATCTCAAATTTCCAATAAAAAGAAGAACAAAACAAAAAAAACTAAAAGAAATACAAAACTCTAGCAGCGAAATATCGGAAGAATTAAATCTATCTGATGAGGAAGATGAGGGCACTGATAATATTCTAGAAGTGATCCTTAATGATTATGTCATTGTTAACTATAATGGCACCTATTATCCTAGAACATGCAACAGCGAGAATAAAGCATATGCTAAAGTGTGGAAAAAGCAGTTCCTGGCGTTGGCTTGAACGAGAAGATATTGTAGACTACGATATTGATGATATTTTGAAGATTATTAAAGAACCTACTTTAAAAAATAAGAGAAACATGTATAACGTACCAGAAATGGATCGATTTTGCTAAATAAATAAACTTGTATAATTACTTAAAATTATGTGTTTTTTTTTGTTAAGTAACACTCGTATTTACAAATTGTGTAGTTTTTAAACGGATAGTTTAACAGATAATTTTACGAAATTTGGAACCATAAAAGCGAAATCTCTAAAAAAGGCTCCAGTTACCTTTGAGTTCTCATAACGATTCCTAATACAAAAATACTCTGGGGTGATCCAGTTACCCCAAAATCCGGGGTAACTGGGCACACCTACACAAATAAATTGAAAAAATAAAATGGGAAATTTAGCATAACAGCTTTCTAAATTCATATACTGTTAGCTAATATAAACCTTTTAAATAATCTAAAACCGATATCTAATAGTAATTTGTCCAAAGCTTAAAAAAGTATTTGAAGTTTTATTTTAAAAATTGTAAAACTAGGGCCCATTTACCCAACCTTGCCTTACTGTTCGTCATTGATATTTACTGTTTCGAGTTTAAACGCGGATTTTATGGTACTTATGCTAGATATTAGTTTTAGTGTTAAGGGTCACTATTTTTGAACTCCGATTAGTGACTGCTAAATTAATCAGTGTTTTTAATATCACACAATTTAACAGGAGATTAAAGTGAATAATCGGAGTTCGAAGTAGTGGTCTTAAAAGTTCCTTTTTGTTCGGTTTTCTGCTAAAATAATATACTTTTTAGTGGTTGTGTGACGAGTTGGGATTGATGCGAATTTGGGACTAATTTCATCTCATTTTTTAGAATTTCGCGATTTCTATCTTCTCAAGTTTATAAAAGGGTTAATTTTGGGTGGATTCATACAAAGTCATTGTATTTAAAACTGAGTACATGCATTTTAAAATTGTTGAACTTGTGAGACAAAAAATAGATCAACTGGATCATGAATAGGTTTTAAGTGACATTACCTTTTTATAAAGATTCGAATTGGAAATTAGTTTTAAGTATTGACTGTTGAAAGCCGTTCAAAAATAAAAAATGGCCTCCTGTAGGTATATGGATTTTTTTTTCGTCTAGTTTCAAGCTAATTTTTGGTGATTGTACTCAATTCGTCAGTGTTATCTTGCCATACCATATTTACGTATTTTCGTGTAGTGTATACTGACGTATTAGCTGCTGGGTGACTTACTTTTTTTGCTGACTTATTCATGATTGAGAAAAATATGCCATTATCCATTGCCAAATAAACTTCGAATAGTAAGTCAGTATTGCCTTGTTATACTATATTTAAGATAGTTCTATTTATATACATAATGGAATTCACCCCATTACCAGTAGCGTGCCGTATAGGGGGCCAGGGGGGGCGTGATAACTTTTCTGATAATTTATATGATTACTAAGGACAAAATTTAAAGAAAAATAAAAAATGAAGTTTGGTCTGTTGTATTTTTAAATCGTTAAAATATAAAGAGGGATATTTCAAATGCATTCTGGAGTTATTTGAGATTACTGAAATTATACATAAAATATAGCAAATGTGGTTAGTTGCTTTATTTATTGTAGCTTAACAGAACGCGGATAGAAGGAATTAAGTTTTTTTTAGAAAAAATGGTAAATATGGGAGGACCTATAGCAATGTCCAACGGAAAACTGCGAAGAAAACCTTTAAAAGGCAGTAAATGCTGTAAAAGCAAATAATGAATCTTGAGGAGGCTTCTAAACACTACGTTGTCCCGAAATCGACAAAATGGCGCAAAGTCCATTAAAAAAATATTACTGAACCCACTGCTGGACGTTCTACTATTTCACAAGGTGAAGAAAGTATTTTTATAGAACATCTAATGTCCTGGGAAACTGGAGATTCCGATACGATTTATTAGATCTAAGGCTTTTTCCAAATCATACTTAAAGTAGGCCGAAATGAAAGAAAATTAAATAATAATACGCCAGGGCATGACTGGGCCCCAAATTTGCTCAAAAGAAATAAAAATAAAATCGAAACGCAACCAATGTTTCCAGTAAACGAGCTAATTTAACTCCAAGGGTAACTGACGTAGTCTTTGAAAATGCTTCGCAGGTTCTCAAGGATGCCAACCTCGATCTCCTCATTAACTAACGAAAGACCCGGGTGCGAAGAGATACGTTTTTAAGCGATACCCGGAGGGAGTCATCAAACTGCAGTTAGCATAATTATTGTTTTCCGCTACTGGTAGTGGCTATATATTTCCATCCTCTGTGGTCTACATACCCGAACACCTATGGGATACTTGGACAGTTGAAGAGCCACCGGGGGCACGGTATAACGGAGAAAAACGTGGATGGTTGGATAATGCATGCTTTGAGGATTGATTGATATTTTTTTCAACTATATTGCCCTATTGTAGAACATGAAGGCCAGAACGGAATTATACCTGTCGTCACATTTCTCTCCACGAGTTTTAAAAGCATGCCAAGAGTCGAACGTAAAGTTTATATGTTTCCCTGCTTTTTCAACCCATATTTTCCAGCCGTTGAATGTTGCTTACTTTGCACGAAATTATTACAAATTGAAAAAAACTGATGGCAGAAGGAGTAATATCCAAAGATGCATTTCCAGGTTTACGAAAAAAACTATTTGTGAAAGTTTGAGAATAAGGAAAAGTCAGTAGTAATATAATTTCATAATTTCAAGTCGCGAAGACGGGATTCCATCCTCTTGATCCTTGAACTACCCCATCAATATTCTGAATGAATTACGGCGCCCCTCTGATAATTTGACACCCAAGAAAAGAAGAAAATCAACGTTGAACCGGGCAGCATATTGGCAACAGGAGATACTATTATTCAGAGCAGCTATACTCTCATTCGCAGTATACTATGGCTTTATGTTACGCGTAATTTTAAAATTCAATATACCGCGATTCAGACCACGACTCTCTTTTAACGGTCTGAAACGCAGTATATAATGGGTTAGTTTTGGTTAGTTTAGGTTACTTTGGGTTAACCTATCTAACCGAAACGAACCTATTATATAGGTACTTCGTTTTATACCGTTAAAACAGAGTCGTGTTCTAAATCGGTTCAATTGCAAATGTTTCTGGATATTTAATATTTAAGTCGCCAGTAACATCTATTCACGAATGGGTTTATTTCGTGTGAATAACGATTTTAGAAGCGCTAGTACGCTATTTTGTACCTACAATTCGTGAATTTATTTTACTATAGATTACTATATTTAATATTGGGTATTTCTATTACTTGACGCTACGTGGTTTATAGTGTTAATCACATGTCATAAATTAGCCAATAAAACATCGTCAACGTCTTGAATTTTGAATGCGAGATGTGGCATCTTGTGTTGAGACGTTGACGGGTAAGTGTTGGTTTTTAATCTTGAAATATTTAATTTATCTTGCAATATATTTAACTAATTCTTTCATTTTTAAATACATAATTAATATTTGTTTATGATTCGTTTAGTCTTATTTGACTAAAGCAAGAATTTAGCATTGTTATATTCCACTTTTAATTAGCTTACGTCTTCATTATTTTTTAATTATTGTCGTGACCTTTTGGGTAATAAATACCGATTTATTGGTGAATATTTGCGTCTCTTATTAATCAAATTCATGTAATTTGAAAGAGACTTAGTTCAAATTTAGGGAGAACGTAATTATTTTATCGTTCAGTGGTCACGCACATTTTTTACGTATTTGTATTCAAATTGAACAGTATTATTTGGGTTAAATCTCGGAGTAAATTCTATATATTCCTGCAATGGTAGTAAATTGAATTTTCAGTAGAATTTCTCCGAATTTTCCCTCATGGTATTGCTGGTTTTAATATTTTTTCTTTTCAGGCTCATTTAATTAAATTTTCAATTTATTTGTTACATCAAGCATATAATTATTAGCACTTGCCCTGTCTAGTCTCAATCCTGGTGTACCCATTACTTTGCATTTATGACAGGTTAATCTCGCATATGTAAATTTTTCTGGTTTTATCTTTTATCTAAATTTATATCTAGATGCGATCTTTATCTTTAAATGAATTGAGGCGCAATTGCGCTCAGTTTTCTATATGTGCCACGGGCCTAAATAAAAGCAATAGTAATTACTTATTTTGAGTCATAAGACTCGTTGTTAGAGGTTGTACCTCTATTTCTCTACCTATTATTAAGTTTAAAGTTGCCTTTTATTTAAATTTACCGAGAGTCACCGAATTGGAACGTCATTCCATTACTTTCTTTTGAATTTTATATTTCAATCATCATTTTCTTATGAATTTTATATTTTAAAGTAAAGAAAAGGATATCTTGAGTAACTGTAATTATTTATAATTTGTGCTTGTTGTCTGCTCAACTTAACATTGTAATTTAAGTTTCTGATTATATCTGCTTTTACCAGTGAATTTTCAATTTGTAGATTGCTTCATCATATGTGTAACATTGTCACTGATGTTCACATGATATTTCCTTGAATATTATTTAATTAGCAATATACATTGGTCTAAGACTAGTTTATTTCTCCTTTCATGTTATAAATCTGCACGACTGAGTGAAGAAAACACCTTGCTGTACCAAACGAATCTGAGGGAACCAATACTTCGTGAACCAAATAAGTCCTCGATAAACCCAACAGATACTAACTTGGGAACAGGCAGAAACGATCCCAGTGGAGGTCCCAATACGATCGCATGGTTACAGAATAATTGAACGAAGCTAAGTATTAGTCAGTCAGAAGATAAACATATTGTAAAGACCAATTTGTACTTTTTAATCTTTTACAATTTTTTTTTTTAAATATTTCACATTAATTTTAATTTTCATTACTAAGTCAATTTATTCATCAGATAGACTTCATTTCAAATAATTTCATCAATTATATTTCTAATTTAGTAATTATATTGATAAACTCCATTTCAAATAATTTTATCAATCATATTTGTAATTTAATTGTATAATTAATATATTGTTGTTTTGGAATTTACTTCTTTAATTTATCGCGGGATTCTGTGAGACATTGCGAATTCTAAGGGCATATATGATATCTTTATATTTATTTATATTTAAGTATTTATATTCAGTTCGCATTGTCTCTAGGAACTCTGGCGCCCAAAAAAATTACTGTTTTTAAGTGAAACAACCTACCCCTTGAAGAAAAAAACCATAAAGAAAAAAAACGAGTCTCAAAACGAACGACATTTACTAAAAAAATGTCTTATGGTTATGAAAAATAGTATAAAGTTAGCAAACAACTAGTATTTCATCATTTTGAAATTACGCGTAACATAAAGCCATGGTATACTGCGAATGAGAGTACAGCTACTCTGAATAATAGTAAAATATGCCAGTATGCAACCGAGCAAGAGTATTATAGAATTCTGCCCTGGGTATTTCTATTTCAGTAAAGACTATCTAACTAGTGATGAAGATGAAATGGATGCCATAAATTTATAAAGCGAAAACTATGAACTAGCGCAGTCCATAGTGTTCGCTTTCTAAATTTAGTAGCGCAGAATGATGGCTGGAATGCAGAAAAAAGTGATGATGAAAATGTCCACACTAGTACACCCATGTAGGCATAAATAACGATTCTGTTCCCGAACTCGCCTACTGGGTTTTGGTAAATTATGTAAAAGGATATCGCTTAAATCGAAAATTAAAAGTCTAAGATTAACTGAAGATTTGGAAATTGCCAAAAATGAGTCCACCAAAAGACCAACATTAGATTCCTAAAGAGATGATTGTTAATAAACACCTGTTCAAACTAGTACAGGAAGAAAGATTTTTTCAATTCGCGGAAGATCTAGCAGAATTAAAATTTTATTTTAAAGGTTATCACCTTTAAAATAATAATTTTTTATCTTAGGAATCCTCTTATTGTCTTAATTTGTAAAGAAAGTTTTTTTTAGTTTTTAAGTAATTAAGTATTCATATTACATCGCTTAAATGTTACCACTACTTGTATTAGAACATAGGATTTATGAAGTTTCGTTTACCTCTATATATAACATTTTTTTAAATAAATATTTTTGTTCCAAATAACCCATTATCCTTTTAAAATGGGGTTTTTGCACGATTTAAATAATTTCAAATAGCCCCAGTACATAATTTGAAATTATTAAAAAAAGTTATATATGACCCACACACACACCCACCCACCCCCCCCCCCCCCCAGGAGCCACAATCAAATCTATACATTTGTATTCACACTTTATTAAGAAATATCTGTCATAATTTCTGATTAAGTCCGAAGTCCGATTTTACGATACTTATTCAGATTCAGAACTTTTTGAGCAATAGTCAGAAATCAAGATGAGATTGAAATTTAATTAGCATATTCAGGTTCCTCGTTTGAATTCTAATTCGTGTTGTCAGATTTTAAAAGTTAGTTTTATAAAAATAACATTTAAAAAAATAGAATAGAGCTATAACGCATCACGTATTTGCAATACAAACAGTACAAACCACCCCTGCGTTTAGAGCCCCAACAGCATTTTAAAAATTATCACGCCACGTGAACTTTAGAAAAAATTAGCAAACACACACTGCCCTCTGTTGCTGTTATTTGAAATTTGAATTTTTTTAATTATGTCCAGTTCAGTTTAGTTTAAAAAATAACCAACCTATCTGGATTGAAAAAGTACTACAATACTGAACAATAAACTTTCCGTTCTATTTCTGCGCTACATGTCTTTGTTGAAGATAGATCTATTAATTAATTTAACTAGTTCCAAGTAAAGGAAACAATCCCTACCAGCAGGTTTGCATATTTCTCGATGATCTAGGGGCACATCGCACTTCACGCCAATATCAGGATCTGCTGATTCGTAGGCAATAAATTTCAGTGAAGTGAAACCTACTGGTGTATTTTCTGTGTCTATGAAACTAAAGATTTCGGGTTTGCGGCTGTTTTCATCTTTGAACATATCTAGAAATCTTCTATGCAGGTTTAGAACAAAGTCGCAATCTGAAAATGGAAATAAGTAAGTAAACAATGCCCATTGAGAATAATAATTGAGTAGACATTTTAAAAAGGCTCAAAGTTAAGTTAAGTATACACGTGGCTTCAGTGGGCTTGTTCGTATGTATACTATTAAAGAACTAAATGCATTGCACTTTGAGAGAAAAGTTTTAACGGCAAAGAACTACTTACTTGTTCTAATTTCCAACACTTCGATACTTCTTCGGAAAAATGGAAATGTCATGTCAGCTATTGGAGATCCTTTATGAGGAACACTATAAAACATGATTGCTTTGGTCTGATGAAATAAATTCCTAATATTTTCGTTTCCTTCATCAGCATGTGAACCTGGAAATTATATATTTTTGATTAACTTTTATAGCAAAAAACCCATTAGCTTTGGAAAGTGCTATAAAATATATTCGATTATCTGCTACGCGAAAAATTGATCCGTCATTTTCCAACTGACACTATTAAATCGCTGTGTAGTATCCAGCATAAATTATGCTGTATTAACCATACGACACTGCTAGAAAAGCCAGACTCTAAACAAGAAGTGGTTTCTCTATTGAGTAAATGCATGGAATCAGTTAAAAAATGTTTCAGCTCTTTAGGTGTGTGTATCTTAAATCATTTATTTATTTATTTTATTTTATGTATTTATTTCTTCAAGCCATACATTGGAATATCGACAAAGCTCCGTCAACTTAATAAAACTTACACTTAAAATTGCAATTTCAGAAAAATACAATGTACAATAAAGACTACAATATATAAAATATAATAAATCACAATGTCCCAACCAAAGACATCTTTTTTTTTATATGTCTTTGATCCCAACCCACAAACCAATACAATAATAAAGATTAAATTAGCAAATGAGTAGAGGCAACCTTCCTTAAGATCTGTTATAACATGTTGTTTAAATATGATAAATTTTAAC
>MU182037.1:63269-95187 GCA_016904865.1 Pissodes strobi
TTCATGGCCAGATTTAAATATTGAAGTGAGCATAAGCAAACCAATAAATGCGTGTATTTCTACAGAATCGGTATTTCTATAATTTGACTTATTACTCTCAGGTTTTAGTTTATCTCTAGTTGAAACTAATTTTGCATTTGTGAAGAGGACAATTTTATCAATTATCTGCTGGTCAAATAAACATTTCCAAATTTCGAGTTGGCCAGGTTTGGCCAATTGCCTAGCTTTTCGAGTAAGCCCGGGCAATTGTCGGATAATGTTGTGTTTTGGAGTTTTTCTTACGCCAGACGGGGCGTTTTTCAGCCATTTATATTATTTTTTATTTTTTCTTCCAATAAAAAACTGTGTTTCTTCGTTAGTTTCTCTGCCATGTTGTTTGTGGTTGTCGTCATCGGTAGTTCGCTGCTCTGCATTCAAAAGGTTATCTTCTGTATCACTTTCACTTCCTTCACTTATTTCCACTTCCTCTTGCGTCGCCTGCTGCTCATCATCGCTTAGCACATAGTCCGGATCTATATCTGAGTCGTCAATTTCCTCGTTCTCTTCAAGTTCATCGTCGCTTTCCAAATACTACTCCGTAACCCTTCGCTCAAAATTTTCATCACCAAACTGTACTGTTTGTTTTCTCGAACATTTTGAAACATGTCCGCTGCTCGTAGAAGGAATATCCATGATAACGGGATCTGAAAATAATAAGAACACTTTTTGATTTGTCCAGACAACTACTAAGTAAAATATTTTATAATCTCTCTCCAACTGAAAAAAAAATTGCAATACAATAATAGCTTAGGTATAATTTGTACATAATGCGAAACATACGGTCATACATACCTGTATTATTACTAGCGTAACGCGAAACACCCGGTCTCTCGTACCGGAACACTTTAGAAAACCGACGTGCACCTTACAGTAACAAGATATATACTAAACGCTATTGCCAGTGTTGCCAGATCAGTTTTACAGTTAGGTAGTAGATTGATGTCAAAAAAATAGTAGATTGATTTAAAAAATAGTAGATTACAAATTCACTGTCTAGCTTTAAAAAAAAACATACCTATTCATGGTAAAACTGAAGTAAAGCAGAACTAATACCACTAACCACTAACAGTAAACTAATAACACTTGTTATTCAGTCGGGTGTAAACCATTGACGCCGACACAGGACACAGACACACAAGTGACAAGTCGTAAGTATTAGCAGAGACAAGATTAGTAAAATGCTAATGACATTTAAACGATTCAAAGAATGAGCCGGTGAATCCCTAATATCATTTCCTTTTATTGTATAAAAGCATTTTAAGATCCTTTACAGGCGTAGCCGACTATATCAAAATCGGCCTCTCCTATTGGTCGATCCGCATGGCCCTTCGCTCGCTACGGGGGCTCAGGAAAAGGAAACTAACCAGGTGCTAACCCAATCTAACCCAAGACATACCCAAAATCACGAAAAAAAACTGTTTAGAAACATAATCTTTAAAAAAAATTTAAAAAAAAACAACGGGGTTCGAACCCGTGTTTTCTAAGTGAGACCCAACGATCTAAACCTCTACACCACAAGAGCTCTTGCGAGGAATTGATTGCATCACGAAGACATATCGTAATACGAGATGAATCGACCAATAGGAGAGGCCGATTTTGATATAGTCGGCTACGCCTGTAAAGGATCTTTAAAAGTCAATGCTTATATGTATATAGAACTAGTCGTGGTGGTGCCATCTTTTAAAACTACTTAAAATTAGCAACGTAATTCCACTTCACAAAAATACTTAAGATGTTATGTTAGAATTTTAAGAATTCTGTTTAATTTTTAATTTTTTCTTGTAGTTTTAGCATATTTATTCAAGTATTCTGTTTTTCTCTAAATAATAGTAGAATTTACCTTTAAGAAAGTAGAATAGTAGCCAAAGGTCAAAAATAGTAGATCTACTATAAAAATAGTAGATCTGGTAACACTGGCTATTGCCCGCTTTGCATAGTCGCGGATGCTGTGACAGTATCGCTACATTCCATGCGTGCGCGCGCACCTGCGCGTCATGTCTTCGTGATGCAACCAATCCTTCGTACGTGCCCTGGTGGTCTAGGGGTTTGCACGATTGGCCTTCACTTCGGCGTCTCGAGTTCAAACCCCGTCGCTGTTTTAAATTTTTTTTTAAGGTTATATTTCTAAACTGTTTTTTTTCTTGTTTTTGGGTATGTCTTGGGTTAGCACCTGGTTAGTTTCCTTTTCTTGAGCCCCCGTAGCGAGCGGTAGCGAGCGGAGGGTCATTCGAAAAGTGAAATATGGCATGGAATGTAGCGATACTGTCACAGCATCCGCGAGTGCTTTGCATAGGTAAGGAGTTGATAGAAGCATATTCGGGAGGGGAGAGACACAGATCAAACTGGGTTGTTATAAGTTAGCCAAATGTGACCCCACAGGTCTCAGAGACCGGTGTTTCGGTTTAAGGGTTAAATTATATAGGCGCCGAAGGCGCTCTGTTACGCTGATTATGTCCTTTTGGATTAAATTTATGCATGGAATACAAAAGTTTTTTCATTTAGTACATTTCGTACATGCACACAGCCTTCACTCTTCATTTAATATCTTTGTTAGTTTACACGATAAAAATATGGGATTTGCTCTATTACCTTGTCAAGACATAAGCGAAACTTTTATGAAGAAGTTTTTTTTTCATATAGGCATTCCCTTTTTGTTAATTGAGTGATATATTTAAAAAAACTACTTTTTAACCAAATGCGTTAAGATGTATAAGGCTAGGGCGTTTAATTATTGTGATATATTTATTAGTTTACAAGATAAAATATGGGGTTTGCTTTATTACCTTGTCAAGCCATAAGCGAAACTTTTATGAAGAATAGTTTTTTTTTTCATTTAGGCCTTCCCTTTTTGTTAATTGAGTGATATATTTAAAAAAAATACTTTTTAACCAAATCCGAGGCTAGGGCGTTTAAGTTTAAGAAAATTCACTTCTGATATGCACACATAGTGCACACGTTTTTTTTAAAGGTTATGTTTATGTGTAAAAAGTTTTTTCTTCATTTTGGGCATGCCTTGGGTTAGTTTTGGTTAGAGTTTGTTGGTTGCACCCCCGTAACGAGCGAATCGAGCGGAGGGTCATGCGCGAAGTGAAATATAAGAACGACAGCACTGGGCTGCTGCCAGATACGCATGCGGAAGCCCGAAAGCCAAAGTAGAATTGGTTCACTCTAGACTCTAGACACAAGTAGTCAGTTCAGTTCACAAAATAGGGGGGACATTTTGTAGTTCAGTTTCACACTCATTCAATCTGCTGTTTTATGCTGCCAGAGTTTACGATTTTTGAGTGCTGTCATTTACAAGGGATTAATACCGAAATTTGGCACGCGGTGGGAAACATCGTTTGCAACGGTGTTCTCTGAAAATTTCACAAAACATGTCGCTTGACTCGCTTGCAACGTTGTTCGGCCGAGCCATTCAATTAGGGGGGATATTTTGTAATTCAATTCTTATCTCATTTCCTTGCCAGCCAGTATCGATTTAATAATTTATTCTAGGAATATAACATCAATCAAGCATCTAGTCAGGCATTAAAATATCTATCGATGAAATTCAATTAAGTATCTTTATCGATGCTGATTACTTAGGTAAAATAAAAACTCGTATCCCCCTCAGCGATATTCGATGCCGCTTCGGAAAATAAGTAAAGTGATACCTTGTTTTAATTAATTATTAAAAATTGCTCATAGACTAAGAACACATACATTTGCAGGAGTATTAATGCTCACAGTATGGGAATTATTGTTACAAAACGCAAACATACCTACGTAGTGTTCAATAAGTCAACTAATATTAGTAATATTCCACTTCAACAGACACACTAATAAAATTATCGTAACCGATGAATGCAACTTTGGGATTATTTGGCAGAGAGTAATGAACATTAATGTTCTGCTTAATAATCCAAGAAAAAATTAGCAAGTAAGGCTTAAGATATAGGGTCGAGGTTCGTTTAATGTATGGAGTATGGATTGGTAAGTATGGGCTCCTTTATTTATAAATGACCCACACCACAATGGTAATGGGACTCTGTAAGGACATTGGCCTCTTTTAGTTCTTTATCTTTTGTTTTGGAGAGTTTACATATTCCGTACTCAATCACATATTATAAGTTTTCAATAGAAAAATAAATATTAATAAGTCAATACCGCTATGCCCTTAAATCAATCAATTATTGCGTAATTCTTTTGACGCAACTTCCATGAAAGTGGCTTCTTAAGCGCAGGTTTTAGGTTAAACAATTTAAGATATAGCGTACTTCATACCTTTAAGTAAAATTGGTGACAATAAAATTTAGTTTATTGTTATTTCAAAAAGGAAACATCATTTTCTGAGGAAATTCCTATTGGCCAGGCCCTGGTGATTGTATTTATTAAATCTTTACTATTTTTTAACTTTTATTACCTTATTTTGTGTAATGAGTGAATTATTGCTAGACGAACAACATAATATAAGGCTGAGTTATAGCTTTGTTTAGTTTGGATTTAGTTGTTTATTTATATATAGGTATAACTTTGAGTTAGATCTATTCGTTAGAGCTAGCGCGCAGCAGTGGAATAACAATATGACTCGGGGCCCTAGAGAAGAACATTAATAATGGGGAATGGGCCCCCCATTAATAAATATAAATTTTAAGTTTTATGTATTTTAACTGAACACTGAAGACGTGGGCCTAAAGTTGTGTTCTATTCAAATGAAACTTGATCGTAAATAAAATTCTAAACAACATTGGCATTTTTTTTATGGTAAAAAGCAAATCATTATATTTTATTTAATTAACTTAACATACTACTTATGGGCAGACATTTATCAAGAATTGATCCTAAGTAGATCATTGAGTGATGGACATTTTACCACATTTACCTATTCATTGTTAAGGTAGGTGATGATTTTATTTTAATATGGACTATTACTGTGTATATAATATAATGCTCATAAGTAATACAAACATATATATTTTCTCCAAGCAACTAGATATGTCTGGTAAATAATAAAATAACACAAAAATTTTGTTTTTGTATTGTAGATAAAACTCTGTTTTAGAACTCTATCCGAAATATAGAGCCTCTTTTTTATTAGATATAATAATTGTACTTAGTTTAGTATTATTATTATACAAAAATACAATGATAATATATTTCTTTACAATTAATTATTTCATTACAACCCATGCATGTGGCGACTCGTGAGGCTAACCCGAAGGAGGAAAATTTGGGGGTTGCCATGCCCAATTTTTACCCAAAAGTCGTTAAAATCGTTTAAAAAACAAGAATTCGGCGCCCTCTTGAATGGCGAAATAATAGAGCAAACCCCATATTTTTTGCTAGTAAACTAACAAAGGTATAACAGTAAACAATGAGAGACGTCATTAATTCTGACCACCAATTTCATCGACTCTCAGTGTTTCTTTCTCTTCGCCTTCAAGCTTAGCATAGCTTTGTTTCTATCTACGGCTGATGCAACACATTATATTTTTATAGGTTTTATTTTATTTTGATTTTTATTATAAATCTTCTCGTTATGTGTCAATGCAATGTGCCATATTGTTATCTGTTTTTATTAAAGAATTAATAAGTTAATGTGTTACATATTAAAGTACCTAGTAAATTGGGAAGAAATATATACATATTTTGGGTTTTTACTATATCTACATACATCTGTTTCAGCTGAATAAATCTGGGTAAGTTGTAAGTTTATGTTTAAAATTTTAATTACAGATTTTTTGTTGCAAGGAGCAAAATGATATCAAAATAGGGATGTTAAACCTCGCCAAGACAATAACATATGCTTGTTGATGTAGCAAACAGGGTAGCTGGGAATTAGAGGTCAATGCTTTAATTGCATATTTCATGTTTTATACTGAGACCGAGGGAAATTTCACTCAAATGTACCATGTTTCAAGTTTATTTTATCCTGAGAAAGCCATTACCGATACTTGTTTATATTGTTGGATACTGTGGTCAACAATCCAGTCATAGCCTATTCAGGATAAAATTAACTTGGAACAAAGAGTATTAATTTGCCATGTATACTTACGGTCCTAAGCAATAACTTTTTAAAGGGTACCTATTTATACAATATTGCATAATTTTTTTTTAAATAGAAATCAAATTAGAATGGATAGCACAACGGGTACAATTTCAGAGAGCGAAATTGAGCCTCTTGTGTCTTTTAGGTTTCAAAATAGACCGAAGTGCATTATATGCAATGATAATAAAGGCGAAATAATTAGGGCGACAGAAAGAACTTTTTCTACTTTTATGGCAAACAAGATTCGATGTGATGTAATATTGATACTATTAATGAAGCAATACAAAAATTAATTTCAGATGCTAAAAGTAGTAATAAGTTCGACGAAGTAATTTGGCATAAGCTATGCTATATTAGTTATACAAATACAAGTAAAAGACATATTGAAGCGGCAACGCTGTAGTGTAGTGTGCATTCTGAAATTTGGTTGGTGAAAATAATTCAAATATAGAGCTGTTACGAATATAATTACAACAAAAGGTGATTGTGCCCATCCATAGGGTTGCGGTCCGGCCCTGGAAGTGTGGGGGAAGGCCGAATCGGTAAAATAAACGACAAAATCAACTTTGTAAATTTTCGATTAGCTGGCGTGTTAAATAGTAGAGGGCAAAACAAGGTCAAGCAACGTCTAGCACGTCTTGCGACGTTGCCAAAATGCCGAAAGAAAAGGATACTTGTAATGTTTGCAACAAAACCGTTCTAGAGGATCAAGAGGGACTGCTGTGCGAGAAATGTATGGTTTGGAAGCATCGAGTCTGTTTGTCCATGAATAACAAGACCTATGTTGCTATAGGCAAGTCTAAGCAGCCGTGGTGGTGCGATTCCTGTAAGGAAATCAACATAAAGAAACAAACAAAGAGCACTACACTAGAGGACATTATGGAGAAATTGGAAGGTATGGAGGAAAAATATGACATAATTATGGTCGAACTCAAGAAACAAATAAAAACTAATGAAAAACTGCAGGAGGAAATTGTAGAAATAAAGAAACAGCTGAACAAGAAGGAGCAGGTAGAGTTGAAAAATAACATGATAATCCAAGGAGTTCCAACTATTCAAAACGAAAATTTAAATCAAATTATAAGAAAGGTTGGCGCAGGACTGAAAGTTGAAACTAATGAAAATGATTTTACTTGTGTACGATGGGGGAAAGACAAGGAAAAGAGTGCCATTAAGGTTATGTTCAAAGACAACCATAAGAAAATGCAATT
The DNA here is from genome assembly GCA_016904865.1 of Pissodes strobi. NCBI lineage: Eukaryota > Metazoa > Arthropoda > Insecta > Coleoptera > Curculionidae > Pissodes > Pissodes strobi. The sequence continues at coordinate 70,548 of MU182037.1, forward strand.
CATGAAGTCTACAGGTAGATTTGATCTAAATACTAAAGATCTGGGATTTAAACAGGACAAAAAATATATCTAAATCATGATTTAACAAAAACCAATCTTGAATTGTATATGGCGGTAAAAGCCTACAAAAAAGACAACAACTTCAAGTTTTTATGGATAAGTGATGGCAGTGTTCTCTTGAGAAGGGATGAAACCAGTAAAGTAATACTATAGTGCGCCAAGCGAGTGAACCTTAACAACGACTGAAGGGGGTAGAGGACTAGCACGTAAAAAATCTTGCCTTCCCATAGGCGCACGATGTTATTCTTACCATATTATTATTGATAATATTGATTAGTTTAAGACGTTAAAATTAATTACAGTTTTTTTTATATTACAGTCTTATAGTACAAAATATGTCATATAACAATATCTCATTTTTATAATAAGGATAGTATTCTATGATATTATTTGTTGTATGTATTACATAAATATGTTGTAGTAATAAGTAGAGTTCGTTTCCCGAAGGTTTTGTATTTACGTCATTGATGACGTCGCGTAATTTGGAAAAAAACGGATTATCGTAGCTAATTCATATAAATTCTCTAGCATTCAATTTTTGTATTAAAAGTTAGGCAATATTGAAGCAAGTATGTTCCAAAACGCTCTTTATAGAACGTTCGGAATTGTTTTGTAATAAAAATTTTAATTTAGAGAGTTCAGTTCAGAAAGTTATCCGAAATATATAAAAATTAGTTAACCGCGTATAATAATCACCAAATGCAAGAAAAATATAAGAAAGGTTAAAAGTCTTCAAAGATATCATCAAATTAAGGGTCTGATGATATATAGGTTGTGTCGATTTTGCAAATTTTCTTTTTTTTTTCGCTAGAAAAGGGGTGTCCTATAGAGTAGCTTAAGCCAAAAAAATCGGAGGATTCGCCACATTTCAGCTGAAAAAATATCCGCGTTTTGAGCCTAAATTGCCCTAGAAGGGCAAACTTCCACTACGACTTTCTCAGGTGTAACGTGAAAATATTGAAATTGTAACGTGAAAATAATGAAATTTTAGTAACCGACACCGGGGGCCTGGCACAGTGTTTCCAAAAGTTGCACATTTTCTTATGGGGAATAACAGTGTTGTTTGCTATTTAAGTATATTTAATATTCCACTTCACGCATGACCCTCCGCTCGCTTCGGGGGCGCAACCAAACAAAACTAACCCAAACTAACCCAAGGCATGCCGGAAATAAAAAAAAATTGAAATTTGTCAGTCGAAAATGCAAATATTTTTTAGTTTGTTTTCCTCATTTGGGAATGTCTTGGGTTAGTTTGGGTTAGGTTTGTTTGGTTACGCCCCCGGAGCGAGCGGAGGGCCATGTATGAAGTGAAATATTTGACGAATATATTCATACAAAGGAATAGTGTAATCGAATGAGTGTCTCTTTTATTCTGAATGGATGCAAATGCACATTGAACAATCATCCAAGCAGCCACGTTTACCATTATGGCAGGATCGACCATCCCTTCATCTTCATTCAATCGGACTACTGGAGGTCTCGGTCAACAGCAATATGTCCTGACATGACCACGTTGCTAACGTCGCGTCGCAAAATCAGCCTCCCAGAAGCTTGGTACGCTATTTCGCAACAAAAAATGTATACACCGCAGCAGTTGCTTTTGCTTTACAAAGCGCAAATAAGGCTGTGCTTAGAATATTGCTCACACATCTGGGGTGCCACGCCAGAGCACACCCTAAAGCTGCTGGATTCCGTTCAGAAGAGAGTTGTGCGTCTCGTCGGTGACCCGGAGTTGACCCGGAATCTGGATAGTCTGAACCACCGCAAACATGTGACCGAGAAATCCCTGTTTTACAGATACTTTTACGGCAGATGTTCCCAGGATTTGGCCCGCCTTATCTCGCCATTGACAACGCCTGTCAGACAGTTACGATAGACGGCAAGAGCGCACCGGTTCGTCGTACAACTGATAACACATAGAACATCCCTTTACAAGAACTCCTTTGTCTGGCGCACTGCATCACTGTGGAACTCACTCCCAGGACGCATATTCGGATGTAACAAGCAAGATGTCCATTCGACTATGCCGAACGTTTCTTCATATGTGACGTGCACGGTAGCATTTAGTCGGATGTCGTGACTGTTACATAGGATCAACAAATAAGTCTTCAATTATTTAAACACTTCATGCATGGCCCTCCGCTCGCTTCGCTCCCTATACGGGGGCTCAACAAATAGAAACTAACCAGGTGCTAACCAAAACTAACCCAAAATTTTTATTTATTTTTTTTTATTTTGGGTTAGTTTTGGTTAGCACTTGGTTAGTTTCTGGTTGTTGAGCCCCCGTAGCGAGCGAAGCGAGCGGAGGGCCATGCATGAAGCGATAAAATAATTGAAGACATTTGTTGATTCTATGTAACAGTCACGACATCTGACTAAATGCTATCGTGCACGTCACACATGAAGAAACGATCGGCATTGCCGTATGGACATCTTGCCTGTTACATGCGAATATGCTCCCAGGACATCTGTTCCCCAAACTAACTATTCAAGAACCGTGTCAATCAACATCTTCGCACACACACCGCTCGTCGAGCAATATAGGATGTGCTACTGCAATAAAAAAATCATTCACCTAAATAAAAAAATGAGTAGAGACACTTATAGCACAGGTTATTCACTACCAGCTTGTCAACTCTATCGAAATCGGAAAGTTGGAGTGTCGGGCACTGCGCCCTGAGCGATTGAGCGACTGAAAATTTGTGTCAAAACTCGAACTTTGAGGGCATTTTTTCGGTTCAAATGTAGCGGATCTTCCGACTTTTTTGGCTTAAACTACTATATAGGACACCCCCTTTCTAGTGAAAAAAGACAATTTGCAAAATCGACAAAACCTATATTATATCACCAGACCCTACAAACCAAATAATATAAATAGCCACACAGTTCGGCATCAGCAATTTTCACGCCAATGGCCAAAAGCAAGTCGCTGCCGAAATTTTAAAATATGTAAAAAAAATTAGGTGTTGGTCTAGGGTCAAAGTGTATTTAATATATCCTGCGACCAATCACTAAACTGACTCCCCGCTAAAAATCAAGTATACGTCGCACTGTTGCTTATTGCCGCGTATTTTAAATAGCTTAAAGGCTAATAAAATATAAACATTATAAATATTATAGTATACTTATTCCGTATTCCGTATTTCCCTGTGTAAATAAAATAGTAAATAATAGAAGACAGTAGTATTAAGGAAAATAACAAAATAAGTATTCAAGTAGGAAATTTAAATATGTAAATTCACTATAGGAAACTAGGCAGAAAATAAATTAGGATTATTGGGAAAAAAATGTGGCAGCATCTAAATATGCGAGGACATTTTTTGTCCGCATTCTTTCCGTCCAGGTTCTTTCATTTGGCAAACAGTAGTTGACAGTATTGATAAGCTGGTAAACTAGACAAGCCTCGAAGTTCAATTAGATTAGCTTACATAAATACGCAAAATCTAAAAAATAAGATAGACGATGTACGTGGTTTTGTGATCAACAATGATTATGATATTCTCCTACTGGCGGAAACGTGGCTAAGAAAAAGTGAGACATTTTTATATAAATTAGATAATTATGATGCTGTCCACTCGTGCAGGGAGGGAAGAGGAGGTGGAGCATCTATTTATGTGAAAAGTGCTATACAGTTATGTGAGCTTGAGAAAACAGAGGATAGTAATATAAACTGGGTGTGTGTAAGCATCGGCAAACAAAATCTGAATGTAAGTGTTGTATACAAACCGCCCAACCAAAATGATGATGAGTTTTTGGCATTCCTAGAAACGATTTTGTCAAAGTACCCAAAAAAGCACCTAATTGTTGGTGATTTCAATATAAATTTGTTAAAAAGCAATGATACAATTGTAAAAAGCTACAAAAATCTAATTAACCTAAACAACTACCAAATTTGTAATGAAATATCTGAAGATAAAGCCACAAGGGTAACAAAAGAAACTAAAACGGTTATAGATCATGTTCTTTCCGATAAATATTCTAAGCTTAATTGTAAAATTAAAATTGAAGACACTACTTTATCTGATCATAGATTATTATCTGTAACACTAGAGGATAAATTAAAAATCTACCAGCAAAAAACTCATCATGAAATTAAATACATTAATTATTTAAAATTTCGAAATGCGTTTGAAGTAGAGATAGGAAAAGTTGGGGCTCAATCATTTCAGAGTCTCGCTGATGTAATAAATAACTGTAAAAAGAGATCAGAGACAACAAAAGTAATAAAAATAAGGAAAAAAAATACCTGGATGAATCAGGAGATTCTGGAGATGATGAGTCTACGAGATATTATTTATAAAAAAAAATGTAATTAACCTAATGATATCCTGCTGGATGGGCAGTTCAGGGTTCTTAAAAACCAAATTAACAATAAAATTAAAGCACTAAAAAATAAACACTTTCGTGATAAATGGGAGAGAGCTGGTAACAACTACAAAAAGCAATGGAAGTTTATTAATAGGTATTTCAAAGACGACGAAAAAAGCTCAAAAGTTAACAGTATAAAAATCGGGAACAGGGAAATCACAAACGAGAGGGACATAGTAAATTCTCTTAACTTGCACTTTGCCAAAGTGGGAGAAACCATAGTAAAAGACTTAGAAGAGGAAATAAGACTGAATAAAGATGTGCAGAATAATATAGTTGATTATTGTCAGAATAGTTTAAATTTAGAATTGACCACGGCCCAAGAAATAAAAGAAATCATATCGGAACTAAAAAGAAACTCGGCACCAGGCCATGATAATATAAGCACTAATGATATCATAACACTTTCCGATAGTATTGTAGGAATTCTTTGTACACTGATAAACAACATTGTTACTACAGGGATTTTTCCACAGGAATTAAAAATAAACAAAATAACACCAATATTCAAATCAGGCAAAAAAGATAATTTAAATAATTACAGGCCAATTTCTGTTATAAGTGTCTTCTCAAAGATCATAGAAAAGACCCTGAAACGAAGAATCCTGACGCACGTACATAACAATAACTTATTAGATGATTTCCAATATGGTTTCTTAAAAAATAGTAGTACTTCAAGCGCAACATTAGACTTTGTAAATTTTGTATCAAAAGCACTTGATGGAGGAGAGATTGTGGTGGCTGTATTTGTGGACCTTAAGAAGGCATTTGATGTGGTTGATTTTGATTCGCTTCTGGGGAAGCTTGATAATATGGGAATACGGGGGAAAATTTTAGAGGTCATAAAAACATATCTAACAGATAGAAAACAGTACACTAAGATAGAGCAGATTTCTAGTACATTGCTCACAAACACATATGGAGTACCACAGGGTTCTGTCCTTGGTCCTCTTTTATATTCACTGTACGTCCTGAATCTGCGGTGTGCCAATTTAAAGGCCCATTATTTTACATTTGCTGACGACACAGTATTGGTGTATTCAGGCATTAACGAGCAAATCTTAAATGAAGAAGTAAATATTGATCTCGAAAAATATAATCAGTGGCTATATTTTAATAAACTAAAAATAAATATTGATAAAACAAAGTTCTTGCTTTTTAAACAAAAACACAAAATTGTAAACAATGTCACTATAAAAATCAATGATCTTATTTTGGAAAGGGTCACAAGTGTTAAGTACTTGGGCTTAATAGTGGATGATAGGCTAAATTGGAAGGAACACCTCACTAAGATAACCGAAAAGATTCTCTCTATGATTCCTTACATATTTAAAATTAGAAATTATATTACAGACAAAACTAAGAAACTCGTGTATAATGCCTTCTTCTTGTCTCATCTCCGGTACATTATAACAGTGTGGGGTGTGTGTGGGAGGGGAGCGTTTGAATCCATGCAAACTGTACAAAACAAAATATTAAAAATCATATTCAACATAGATAGACTCACTCGTACAGAGACGTTATACAGTAGGTTGCAGACTGCTAAATTAACTAACATTTTAGAGTTTGAGCAGTGCAAATTAATGTATAAAATAATGAATGGACAACAAAAGACAAATTCTCAATACTCACTAACTAATGAAGTACATAATTATCCAACTAGGACACAAAGCAACATCTATCACATGTATAACAGAACATGCGTGGGTGCAAACAATCCTTTTTTCCGGCTGTCGGAAGCATTTAATCATTTACCAGTGGAAATTAAACAGAGTCTGAGTTACAAAACATTTATATCAAAACTAAAAAGACATTGTAATATTATTGTATAAGTAGGCTAATTTAAATCTGTGATCTGTATTGTGATGTTCTGGGGTAGGGATAGTATTAAGCTCTATATTATGTACATAAAACTATATACTCGAGGCCAGTGTTAAATGCACTGATTAGAGTACATTTTGTTATTACTTATGTAATTAATTTATTTTAACGTAATATATTTAACTTTTCAAAAAAAAAAAGCCAACAGAAAAAGTCACGCAAAACTTAAAGAATATAAATTATCTGGAACAGAACCTCCTGCGCCGGTAGGAAAATCTTTAAGTACATGTTCTTTCGACATAAACAAATGTGTATATGGATAACCTATACTTACACATACTTTGCTTATACCTTCAATAAATAATTTATATTATCGTTATTTTTTTATTTTCCTCAAAAAAAATCATGATGAAGTAATACGCCATATAAAACATTCTTCGCCTTCATAGCAATGATCCCTGTACAAAATGATGTAAGAGAGTGAAACAGATTCCATACATATCAACAGTGAGAGAGATGCATAGCGAGTCGAGAAACTCGACGTTCAGTGCTTGCTCTCCCGTAAAACCATGACATCACTAATTGTTTATTGCTATATCTTTGTTAATTTAAAGGCAAAAAATATGTGGATTGCACTGTTACCTTGTCAATACATAAGCGAAACTTTTATAAAGAATATGTTTCTTTCATTTAGGCCTTCTTTCTTCGTTAAATGAAAGGTATATTAAAAAAAAACAATAAAAGAAATTTTGAAACCGAAAACTTTTTTCGGTCATAAGGGCTAATACAAATGATTTTTCTTAAATAGTTATAAAAAAATACTTCCTTCAAAGACCTTATTGTGCATTGGATCAAAAAATAAGTATTTTTTTCTCTATACGGTGGTATGGTCTTTACGAAGTCAATTGAAAAAGATTGTCGGCGGGCGCCTCCACAAAGTAATTAGAAATTATTAAGAGTCCCAACTTTTTCAACTGACTTCGTAAAGACTATACCAATATCTCGATTTTTGAAGATAGTGTCCTTTTGTGCAGTCTAATTTTGTATTACCCCCGGAATAAGGGTTATATCATGTACTTATATCCCTGAAAAATTCAGCTTGTGACTCCATACTATAAACGCAAGAATTGCAAATTTTACTAAATTAAGCTAGAAAGTGTGAATCTGAATAGCGCACGGATGGGCCTTGACTTCTCGTGATTTTACGAACATCCCCGACCTATTTGCATGAGGAAAGTGCATTTAACCAGAGCGCCAAACAGCAGATTTAGACTAGGATTGCTGGCGGAGGCCACCGTCGGACGCTCAGCGTTTCGATCGTGCGCGCGCACGGGCGCACTTATTGAGTAGCCGCCCCTGAACCCATGACATGCAACTATGCAACTTCCATGCTGAGAAAATATATTCATATATTCTTTTTTCTAAGAATTTGTTGGTTATTTCAAAACCTTATCCGAAATTAGGCAACTTTTCTCTATTGTTACAAATTATTTACCTGACTTTCTTCTTCTGCCAGAGTGGCCGCCATAACACGTCGGTGGAATAATTTATCGCCAGAACTCGCACGCCTGGACAGTCTTCGGGCAACCAGTCGCGTGGCCAACATCTACTGAAATTTTCGATATCTTCCTGTCCATCCGCATCGTAGTCTGTTTCCTCTTCTGTTTTATCAGCACTATCCAAGTTATTATTATTTCTAGACATTTTTACTGGAATGGTCGTGTATATTCTGGTAAATGTTCGTTTCAATCTTCCGTCCTGGGACTGGGGATTCTCTTTGACCGGTACGTACAAGTCTCCTGTGGACCGACGCCGAACTGGGGCTAAGTCTTTCAGTTTGGGGTTTTTCAATCGCCACGTGCCTTGTCTCCATGTTTTCTCTAGACCTGGGGAAAAATGAAATTTTCTAGAATCGGAGAACGAAAAAAAGTAACAGCAGTATATACCTAGACTTTAGTTCAAGCTCTGCTTCTAGATCACCTAAAGATATTGACTAGTTAATAAAATATCAAATGGATTTTTTTTTATTTTCGATTATCGTTTTATTGACGTTGGGCTTACCGTAATTAATAAAGTTGCAAATTCTTGTTAAAGAATAGTAGGAACCTGCGTATAACTGATATATAATTGGAAACATTATTTCCCACCACTATAATTAAATATTCAAAATATTTACTGGAATGTTTGAACAGAGGACATGATAAATATAAAATTTTGTAGATAATAAATTAATATTTACACGAGTATGTGGATATAACGTATGTAACTCCAATTCAAAATAAATATTTCTCACATCAGTCATGACAGTTTCAGGAAGCGTTGCGTTGGTTTAGTGTTAAAAATTGCAATCGGTTATTTGTTAAAACAATATATTCATAGGACTCTAGGTATCAGTTTGTAAGCTTTGTAATGCCAGTTTTAACCGGAACATTAATACGCAAAACCATTCAAATATAGCTCTATTTATTTTAACTGTTTATCGCTAAAACATATTTTAGTCATTTTTCCGGTGAACACTGACTTAAACTTCTATTGTAGTATTTTTATCAATAATAACAAACATATTTGTTGCTTTATTTTGTATTTAGATATTATGGCGACATATTTTTAAAAATGATTTAACTAGTTTAAAAAGAAATAATTAGTACATATTATTATTCTAAATACGCCAACAACACTAGGTACTTATAAATTGAAAATTATAGTTACTTTTACAGCGCCTAAACCTAAACATAAAGATTTTCCTTCTTATTCCTCCCTTTGTATTTGGAATTATATGGACTATTAGAAAACGTGGTACAAACTAGTCACTAGTCCACGAATATAATTTTTAATTCACAGATACAACATACCGTTTTCTATGCAGGGTGGCACAAATTTATTAATTTTTTAATTAAACAGAGGGAAAATTCTAAATCTCTTTCAAATAACATTTCCATGTCCCTGTATCGATTTTTTCGAAAGGTTCAAATATGGATTGAGTTAGTTGCGTTGGCACTATTGAATATTTAGTTTATAAAACTTGATCATATTTTCTAGATACCTACCCTACACAGAGAAACTTGTTTAAATTCTTCTTGAATAGCGCTGAAGTGATTAATATTCAATAAAAGGATGCTAAGTGGGAAATTTTAGTAAAAAACAATGCCGCAAACTTGACAACCCTGCCGATTCCAATTTTGTTTTCCGAATATATGACCGTTCGGACCAATACCTTCTAGACAAGAAGGCCGAGAAACTAAGCAGCAGCTAATATGGCCACCCCCGTTGAGACCAAAACTAAATGTTGCAAATGATATATTTAGAGTTTTTAATATTATATAGACTTAAAATGTGATATTTGTGCACTTGCAGTGGGTAAATTCAATTAAGAGGGAAAAATTATTTGTTTCAACCAAGAATACTCGGGTAAATCTTGTTTTTCTACTTTTATAGGCAGTGACTAGTCATACATATACTGTAGTTTTAGAGGCTGTGCCTAACGTTACGTGCACAACATACGATATTAATTAATTGTGTGATTTTTCTATTTTTACCTAAAAATGACTACTTACTTTATCCCTGAGGTCTTAGTTTAATGCAAGCAATTAAAGTAAATATATATTTTAGGTGTGTGAAATCCACTTTAGGTGAAATGAATATATCATTTATTAATATTGATGAAGCTCCTTAAGTTCACTTAAACTTTACTGTCTATCTCTGAAAATCTGTTTATATCAATAGAGCAAATGGGTGCTGCTGTCAACAAAATCTTGCCTCTTGAAGTATCTACATGATGTTAATACTCTAAAGAAAGTTCATATTGAAGTTGCTTATTTTCTAAAACAACATACCGAAGAGTGTTCTGTAGAAGGCAATTTAAACACTGTAAGTGATATTTGAACATCTTTACGGACACACTTTATTTTTTTGTATTTACAATATTTACCACAAGTGCCAAAAATTTCATCACTCAACAGTACAAAGTTAACCAGTTCAATTTTTTTTTGAAAACGTCGAGTTAAGTAAGATTTTTATTTTTTTTTCTCTTATTGGTATTAAAAAATAAATGCTGCAAAAAATAGGCAAAAAAGCTAGTGATGCAAGTCCTTTTCTATTGTATAGGGTAAAATTGAAAATAATAGGTACATTTTTTCCAAAATTCAATTTTCTTAAAAATTTAAAGTTTATTTTTTAAACAAAACAGAAACAATTGTGTCAAACCAAAAACTCTTCAAAAGTAAGCATTATTTTTCCACATTACATTATCTTATTTAAACAGTCTTTAAAAAATATCTAAGTGACCATGTATTCTTGTTTTAGTTTATATACACTTCGAGATATATTTTAAACAAACCACTGTGTATTCATAAATAAATAGCCATAGTCCGTATTTTTTACATCATAGCATATTATTATTATTATTTACACATTCTTTAAAAAATATCTAAGTACCTATGTAGTTTACCTACACTTCGACACATATTTTAGAGAAACCACTGTATATTTATAAATTTTTAGCCATAGTCCGTATTTTTTACATCATAGCATATTATAATTGTTAAACTACTTATTATAATAATTATTATGTTCCTTTCTGTGATGGGTATGGTTCCCAAACGACTGTTGTTCTTACTTTGGTAAATGACATGTAATTAACTATTAAAAATAATTTAGGTATGTAATTTTTTAAAGTCAAAAACTAACAAAGGTAGTTTATATATGAATTAATATATTTTTCATTGTCAGAGCCTGCTCCCTACGCGCGAAGCCATCTTAGATTTAGATATCGGCCTTCTTGTTTAGAAGGTGTTAGTCGGGCCCGTTCGATACTGTACGCCTTACGGCGCCGGCGTAAACGGGTAAACGCCACTTACCCTTGCCCGAACAACATCACAGGGTTTCAGAATTGTGCGCGTATCACATTGTTGACAAACTCATGAATTTAGATTTGCATTTTCACATTTTCACTTCATGTAATGCCTTTCGCTCGCTCCGGGGCGCAACCAAACAAAACTAACCCAAATTTAAAAAAAGAAACTTGAAAAAAAATAAAAAAAAACATCGACGGGAATCGAACCCGGGCCGCCGCATCACAAACACAGCATCCAATCACTGAGTTACGAGATCAGTTGAAAGCAATTCGCTGGACCATAAAGATTTTGTCAACAATGTAATACACGCACAACTCTGAAGCCCTGTGATGTGGTCCGAGCAACGTCTACTGTAAACTCCTATCTCAAAAAAAAAACAGACACTAGACATAATAGATCTGAAAAGGTCATAGTGGAGTGACCCATGCCATAACCCCCTAAACTATTCTAATATATATCTTAAAAAACTAATTTCTGACATTATGGGTTATGTTAATGTTAACACGAATAATTACATTTAACACGCTCGCTGAAAAGACGTGATATGCTGTCTTATATATAATATTTACCAAAAAGGTTTTTGGCGTGGGATTTGTTTTTATGGCATAATTTCCTGAAACAGTAGGCACTAAAAAATAAATATTTCGAAGAATATCTCAACAGATAATTTGGTTTGAGGTTAGTTGGATAGATAACATAACCTATAAAATGGAGGAGCCCACGTAGATGATAATGACGAGTGACAGCTGGTAGTTGACAGATGACATAAAATGAAGTATGACGTATGATAGATGACGTATGAAAGATCTCATTTGACGTAATAAAAAGTGGCAGTTGATAGGTGCAGGATGACGTATGACAGATGACGTATTACAAATGGCAGTTGACAAATAACAGCTGACAGATGGCATAACCTATAAAATGGAGTGTGATGTATTGCAAATGACGGCTGACAGGTGAAGGATTACGTATGACAGATAAAGTATGACGTGTTAAGCTGGATTCTCATGCGTCCGATGTCCGACGCTACGATGATCCGACAGTGCTCCTATTGGTTAAAACATTCGTCTTCCTATTGGTTGGATTGTCAAGATTTTCGTATCCGAATTTTACAGGCAATTTGGCATTTTGCCTTTTCTTTTATAAACTAACCTGAAGTAATAGTTTTGAATAAAACACAGGGTGAATTCCAAAAATGTTCATATTCTACACACGGTTATTTATAGAGGGACCCAAAGATAAGTTTTTTACCGAAAAATGTACCATCATCTTGACCTTCGTACTAAACCGAAATTACCTTAATGTAAGTGCAAATCTCTCGCCAGCAAAAATCGAATCACGTACACAATAGGTCTGGGTTAATATTGATAACAGCAAGTTTTTTCAGAAAATCAATTTTCAAAATTCATTCTACTTAAAAAAAAAAAACATGGTTATTATCCATACAAAATACTACCGGTGCAAAAACTAACACAAGATCAAAAAACAAAAGAATTATGTTTTGTCACGAAATGTTATTAATGAAAGAAGATGACAACAATTTTTAAAAAAATATATTATGGTCTGACGAGTGTACATTCAGCCCTGCAGGGATTCATAACCGGAAAAACGTACGATTTAGGGCAACTCAAAACTAGGGAAATTAAAATACAAGGTCGAAGATCGTTACAGGTGTGGTGCGGGCTCTTAGATAATCAAATTATGGGGCCAATTTTTATTGGCGGGTTCTTAAATGGGGAAAAATACTTAAATTTATTGACCAATGATGTAGAAAATCTTCTGGACAACTTACTACTCCGTCAATACAACGAAATTATATGGCATCAGGATGGAGCCCCACCACACAACGTTTTTCCGGTTATAAATTACATTAATGGGAAATACCAACGATTAGATGGCCGCCGAATAGCCCTGACTTGACGCCGCTTGATTCGTTCCTATGGACATTTTTGCAAAATAAGGTATATGAAACACCCACGGAAGACGTTGTAGTAGATATTAATATTATATTTCTTAAACAAAATCGCATTTTTCCTCATCTCTGTATAGCGGTGATAGAAAGTCTACTCGAGATTAAAACAATCACGGTGAATGACCCGTTTAAGGCCAGTACCTAGAGTATAGTTTTTTCTAAAAATTTGTTTTAAACCATTAAACTTTTGCATTAAACACTTTTTTCAGAAACATCAAATAAAGAAGATAAGGGGTGGTCAATATATAAAAGAAAACCCTGTACATAGCCGAAGGGGACGAAAAATGTGTGTTACGTCCCTGGGCTTGGGTTAAAATTGAAAAATATGTATAGCTGAAGTGGACGAAAAAATTGTGTTACGCCCCTGGGGTTTGGGTTAGATCGTTGGAAAGTTTGCTCCGCAACGCGTAATGCGTGGGCATTTTGAATGCATTTTTAAATACAGATCTTGGCTTATATTCATTTATGGTAAACAAAGAGTCTTACTACATACAAGAACTATTATGGGTGAGTTTATATGTAGTATATATATTTTACTAAAGGTAGTTAGATAACGAGTCATGGAGTTCAGTGACTTGGGTTATTCTTCAAAATATCTTATATTGTTCCATCACTTCCATCACAATATCTAATAAAAATATTTCCCATTGCTAATAATGACGTGGTTGATAGTTGATAGCGAGTTACAAGAATCAAGTGATGACGATGAGTGGCACGAAGTAACCACGGAAATTCCAGATTTTAAATTTGATCCCTCTTGCTTCGGTATACAAATAATTTTTTTATGGCGCAGTACCTACTGCCGGTTCAATGTTTTGAAATAGGTACTATGGAAATGTTAGTAGCATCTATGAACACTAGAATTTTCAAATCGGCTACATAGGAGAAACTCCAGATTTTCATCTATTCGTAGAATAACTATTACTGAAGGACTGTGTATTTTACAGGGCCAATACAAATTTATTTGATTAGAATGATTTTTACTCTGTATTATTGTCCCTCTACTCACTGGACTCTTTTTCGTCGACGATTTGAAGAGCATTTAGGGAGAGAACGCATTAGGCGGTCGCGGTCCCGTCGCATCCACATCGCGGACCGTTCTGGGCTGAGCTGATCGCGGTCTCCCGAGACTCTACTAGCGTCTAGTGAGGTGTCAGTCACGGATAGTCCTGATCAATCAAAAGCAAGACGCTACCGTGTATCCGAATTATCCATGTCTTTACGTTCTAGCAAAACTCCCACAACGCCTCGGTGGTGTAATAGGCAGAGTGCTTGCCTGTCATTCCTGCGCTGCGGGTTCGATTCCCAGATGTTTTGCTTACCTTTTTTTTAAGGTTGTTGTCCATTAATTTACTCTTTTTATTAATTTTGGGTTAGTTTGGGTTAGTTTTGGTTAGCACTTGGTTAGTTCTTGTTGATTGAGCCCCCGTAGCGAGCGGAGGGTCATGCTTGAACGCAGAACGCTAGCGTCTTGCTTTTGATTGGTCAGGACTATTCGTGACTTAGGTACACCTCGCTAGCATCTAGTGAGATTCTTTGTAAAAGATCGGAAGAGAACGCGATGCGAGCGAGACGAGCTCGAGAATGTCTAGTGCGAATGCATACCTTATAAAACATAGGAAGGAACTTTACCGCCTTTAGGCCTCTCGCATTGATATGTTACTCTACAATTTCAGGAGCAATTATTTTTTAAAAGAAAATTTATCTTTGGATGGATCACTTATGCTTTTTCGTGATGGTCGACTCGCATTTGGATAATATATCGAGGGAAAATTTATTTCTACAACAATGTTGCTTAATGTAAAAAATTACGCAGAAGGAACATTCATTGTACTCATGCAATCGTTGAAAAAGGGGAGCACATATATGGACAAGATCTGAAAAAGTGTATGTCTCCAAATGTAAAGGAAAAAGGGAAGTTTTATATATAACTGCAAAGTACCACCTAAACTTATTACCGTAAAATCAGACACGGGAAAGAAAGAATTACCTTGTTTTGAAGAATACCTTACAAAATCATAAAATATAATTTTTACGCAAATTATGTATTTTCATTACGACAACATATGCCGTCATAGTCCCAGTACGAGACCAGAGCATCAGCCGCTTTCTTTTTTTTTAAATTACCACTCCCTCTTACATCTAAGAAGTCTACATCTATTTTTAAAATGTTCCTTTCTCGTCTAAAACTTTGGAAAACTTGGTGTAATTTTAAAAATCCATTAATTTTGACACTGTTCGCGAACGTGTAAATTTATTAGACAATGACGCAGACTTGGCACCATTGCGTAGGCCATTTTCTTTGGCAATTCCGGTACTTTTGTTGGAGACCGAGTTTATTGATTCCTAATTCGTTATTTGGTTGTTTAAACTATACATTGTTGTGCATGAAATCTTATAGCGGTTTATATTATGCAAATTACTCACCTTAAAAAATGCAAAATAGCAGACCAGTACGTCCAATTGTTTATTACGGTATTTTATCACTGACGATACATGAACGATATTAGATTTGCTTTTTATTGGCTCACAATATGTAATAATTGATTCCATTAAATCCAATCAATATTTGATTAGTGTAAATTGAAATCAATACATGCAATATAGCTAACCAATTAGCCTGCAAAATGCCTGTATGTATATGTATACGAGTTAATAGTAGAAGCTTGAAGTGTGGTCATTCCTAGGATCGGCTGGTGAAAGTACGAGACGAGTATTTCTAATTTGCGGATCAAGAATCGAATCATGCCAGAGAGTAGGCCAAACATGTCAACAGGTACTAACAATTCATGTCGGTACTACTTTCTGCCAATATCACCAACTAGCTTATGTATGTATTCATTCCAGGTAGTTCTTTACTGTTATCAATTTAATCAAAAATCGTTCAGCTAATCGACGAAACATGTTCAGGTAGGAACTGTGACGGGAACGGTTTCGCAATAATGACAGAGAAAAGCAGTGCCCTGAATTATTATTTACTAATTACTATCAATTTGACCTAACATGTTTGGTAGGTATACTACCTGGTACGATTTTTGTTTAAATTGATAAGTTAAGTACTACATAATCAGAATGGCGACTGGAAGCAGTTTAGTGGCACTGGCAGAAAGAAGTCCTGACTTGACTTCTCAGTACCCAGTTTTAACGACACGTCCGGTTTGCCTTCGGGGAAGTGAACACATTGGAAACGAATTACATAATTCGGTAAGGGTAACCCAAGTTTTGCGCTTAGAAAACGTGTTCTAGCGCTAAGGGGGGATCCTGGAAAATCGTAACATGCTAGTGGTTCTAGGGGGTAAGTCATTTGGGGATGGGTGATTTCTAATTCGTGATGGCGGCCTGGGGGGACAACCTTGCAAGGAATCTCCGATCGGACAGGAAATTGTTATACTTTCTCCTTGCAGAATTCACTAGGTCTGCCCTGGAAATACCTTCCTTGCTGTAAATGTCGGTGGCCTTGACATGGTTTAGAACCAAACAAGGTCACGGTCACCTCCAAATAGTACCACCGTCCAACAAGGGTTAAACGACTAGGATTTTGTCTGCTGCCTGGCACTATCTGGAATGGTGATATAGGCAGAAACTACTACTGACCTGAACTGTTCGGTCTAGTGCCTGACAGGATTCGATTTCTGATCGGCAAATTAGATATATGCGCCCGAAACAAATAGGGTCCATTTTGGTTAGTTTGGTTCCTAACAAACCAACAAGTTCAACACGAACCAAAGCTTACTAAAATTGACCCTATTTCGATCTTGGAAGTTTCGTTGGTATCGGCGATGTTCCCAGATGTTTTAGGGAGATTTAATTTTCAATAAAGGTGTGAGATTCAGGGTGATAACATTTTAATTTTGAGTTGTTTTTTCTAATTTGCTTCACAGGTTTTTAAAGATAGTTGATTCAAATTCAGTACTAGCAGCACATTTTGGAATCCCTCATTTTGCCCCCGAACCTATTTGAGACGACACTAACCGTTCTTTTGTAAAAGAACCTCTTCTTGGCCTCTTTTTTTATCCTCTGCTTTTCGAATGATATTTTCCAAAATCCAAATTAATGCACAGCTTTTTTTTATGGCAGTGGCACACACACTAAATGGAGATCCTATGGCGCTCGACGAGCGGCGTATGTTTGCGAAATATTGATTGACACGGTTCTTGAATAGTTGTAGGTTGTAATTAGGGGGCAACAGCTGTTCTGGGAGTGAGTTCCACAGTGATTCACTGCGCCAGTCAAAGAAGTTCTTGTAGAGCGATGTTCTAGGTGTTTCCAGCTGTACGACGAACTGGTGCGCTCTTGCTGTCTGTCGCGACTGTTTGACAGGCGTTGCCAGGGGCGGGGTGAGGCGGGCCAAATCTTGGGAGCATCTGCCGTAAAAGTATCTGTAAAACAGGGACATCTCGGCCACTTGTCTGCGGTGTTCCAGACTATCCAGATTCCGAGGCAACACCGGGTGCCGACGAGACGCACATCTCTCTTCTGAATGGAATCCAGCAGTCCTAGGGTGTGCTTTGGTGCGGCACCCCAGATGTGTGAGCAATACTTCATGCACTGTCTTATTTGCGCTTTGAAGAGCAAGAGCAACTGCTGCGGTGTATACAGTTTTTTATTGCGAAATAGCGCACCAAGCATCTGAGAGGCTGATTTTGCGATGTTAGCAACGTGGTCATGCCAGGACATATTGCTATTGACCGAGACACCCAGCAGTCCGATTGACGAGGATGAAGGAACTGTCGATCCTGCCATAATGATGTCAGGGCCCGCCGTATTGGCCCTCTTGGCTGCTTGGGCCTTTGCAGCATCGAACTGGACCAAATTTCTGTCGCCCCAAGTCTGAACTTTCTCCAGGTCTTGATTAATTGCTGTAATCTGCTCCTGTCTGCGGTGATAAGTCTGAGTCGCTGGTAAAGGTTTTTCTGATCTAAATTGGGAGACAAGGATACTGTCATCTGCAAAACTGTAAACAGGATTATTCGTTTCGGTCAACAGGTCATTATAATATAGATGAGGAACAGAGTTGGTGAAAGTATTGCGCTCTGAGGCACGCTCGCGTTAATGGTGAATGTGTCCATACCGCTAGGCCGCAGCTTACCAATGGTAGGTTGTGGCTATGCTATAAGAAGCTGGTGTTGATTTTGTTGTTTTCTAGAGTTGGTCATTGGTCGCGTTGCCAAACCGAACCGTACGGATTTATCAGTCAGTATTTCTGCGGATTTTTATAGGATGCAAAATAATATTTGGATAAACCATTCAAGAATTTTGTAACCATAGTAGAAATTGTACACTGCACACTTTGACCTCAGCGCAGCGTTAACCTTTTGAAACGTTGCTTAGGTGTATATTTTTATAGCACAACAAAGGGAATTAATAATTAATATGTGTTTGTTAGAAATATATATGCTACGGCTAAATTTCGAATTTGGTTAATCTCAACATTAATCGGATAATCTCAAGTTTAACAGAAATGTAATGTTAATGACGTATTGATGTAAGAATTTCAGATATATTGAAATTACCTGGTTAATATCGAGTTCAGCTATTTTCCCTTGTTAATGTTGAATAGCATATTAGAAAATATTGCAACGTTGCCAAGTTATATTAATATATTGAAACATGACAAATCCTCCTGACAAGACAGGCTTACAGCGTTTGTTTACTATTTACTCCTACAGAATCATTGAATCTAGGGAAAATATTGTCACAGGCCGTTTTGTCCGGCGTATATCGATGCGTTAATCTCCCTAGAATTTGTCACCCTTCACATGATCCCGAACGCATTCGTCGGTAATGACTCGAAGACCCTCGTAGATATGCCGTCTTGATGGAGAAATTTTAATAAGTCCGCGCTGCGAAACGATTCGATTTTCAACAAATTGAATTTAGCGCGTAAAGATTAAGTCGATGGTAGAAGGCTTTGTTTCCGGCTCTGTCGCATACTGTATTGGGATTGGTTGATGGGATTGAGCGTCGCACGCATTTATTTTAATTGTCTATGAATAATTGGGTATTCTATTAATTGAAGTGGCTTAATGACAATGCCCTTTTGGCTACTCTGGGTAGTTTTTTTTTGAGGATGCCTGCGCATCGCAATCACAGGTTTTTATCGTTTAATTCCCTTGGATGAATTATTGAGAGGAACATGTGATCAATCATGCTGGATATTTATTGGTTGAGCGAGTTTTTTTTTCGAGGTGAAAATCTTCGTGCGGCTTGCTGTTCTTCGGTTTTCGGTCGCTTGGGTCACTCTTTTACGACGAACCGAGTCAAGCAGTTATTTTTAGACGCCGGTTGAAAACTATTGTGATTTTTACCTGTTAATGGGATTTTTCTGACCGGGTCATTTTAACAGTTTCAGTCTTTAGTTGTACCTTATCTTTTCGTAAGTGTTGGTGTCTGAAACTGCCCTTTCTGGGATTTGAGTGCTGATTTGCAAGGTGAGTTGAGTTTTTTTGTGCATTTTTTCTTGTCTCTCAGTGAATGTCATCATCATTTTGTGACGCACGTGGGCAGATTTTTAATTCCCTTTTTAATCTCTTATAGAAGCCCACTTGCCCAACTAAAGGCCGTCTAGCGTTAAGCAACTGGCTACCCCCTACACAGGTAAATTATTGTTTTTTTAATTCTGATTTCTCTTTTTTCTTGATGGTTGGTTTTGATCACCGAGTTATAATGCTCGTCCATTGAGAGTTACGTGTAGTACCTTGAATATGTGTTCTTTCACAGGGGACTACCGTTGGGTTTACTTCTACTGTGAGGTCTATTGCCACCGTCGAGTAGTTTTTTGTTATCTACGAGCATCGTTAGCGACAGAGTGTTCCTTGGCTACGCTTGTCTAGCGTACCACCTGTATAGAGCCTCCTGTCCTTCGCCTGTCAAGGAAGTCGACTTCCTACCGTGAGCAGTTCTTTCTGGAAGCTGCCTGAGGAGTTACTCATCGGCCAAGTGAGCAATTTCCATTTTATTTTTTTCCATTCATCTATGTTGCGGCAAAGTTGTGTAATTAACTACGACCTCTATAATTTTTTTTTGGCTTTGTTTTCGAACAAAGAATAACGTTTTCTTACCTCTTTCTTCTTAATTAAGGCAACATTTAGCCATTCAAATTTTCTTTTGAATGAACTTTGAATTTTTGGGCAATCTTGCCGAGCCTAAAATACTTAATTTTATTTAATTAAATTCTGAATTTTTCTTTTAAATGAACTTTGAATTTTTGGGCAATTTTGACGCTAAAATGCTAGCTTTTATTTTTTCAAATTCTAAAATTCAGATAGATCCGCTGGTCTAGAGTAAATCAGATTTTGGATCGAATTTATTTTTTGAACTGTTAATTGACTGACGCAATGACGTTGTAGGTCGAACTAGTTTATTATTGTTCTCAATTTTCACGATTTCTGGCATACGTTGGATAACCGTAAATCAGATCACTACTAGTTTCCTAGTGGACTTTGCGTTATTTATTTTTAATTGTTTTTTTTTATTGCGGCCTTTGATTTTCTTTACTCGAACAGATTGTTTATTATCTTTGTCCTACTGGTAACTTGATCGTGGAGTAAATTGCCATATGTTAATGTCTGTAATTAATTGGTGGCTATAATAACGCCAGGTCTAACTAGTTTATTTATATATTGTTTTGCGGCAGTAAGCAACGAAACTTAACTGAACTGAATAACCATAGTTAGTTAGTTATACGGCAGATGTGACGGATCATGATTCAAGACCCGTGAATTAGTCTTTAATTAGATTATTACTCGAGCTAATTGAACTTACGTATAACGAGAAGTCATTCGCAGTATTTGACTTTCAACATATATTACTGACGTTCTTTTTATTAATGCTTTAAGCGATCGTCATCAATTACAATTAAATATTTCGGAATTTGTTTAGAGTAAGTGTGTGAAATATTTCACCGAGTAAAGCCTACCTTTAAGAATACAGTGTAACCATAAGAATTGACTACCGAAATTTTCTTCAACTTAATCTTTTATTTCTCCCTCCTGACCAGCTATGATATTTTATTTTTAGGTAATAAAACCAATCCTTGTTTGTTTATTTGCCTGTTTTATTTAATTGATTTTTTTTATTGTGACTCTGAACGAAAGGTCCATTACAGTAAGTATCTGTTCCTTTTATTATTTTGCGCTCAATAATTGAATCGTTCTTGACTTACCTGTGATTAATATTCGAGTATTTGTTCGTCATTTACTTTAAATATTTTTGATTAATGTTTGAGTATTTGTTCTCATCGACTTTAGTTTTCGGTTAATTTGGGTACTTGCTTTATACCGACTTTGATTTAGATTAATTTTCGGGTAATTATTTTTTTTTCATTATTAATACTGATGAATTGCTGGTATATATGCTTAATCAAATTTTCTTACTTATTTTTATTGTTTTATTGATCGATTTTCCTGATAGAAATAGATAACGACTTTTTTTTTGGTATTCATTTATTTTATCGCGAAGCTTAAGCTAAAACGAGTTCCATATTTCAACTTTGGGGTAATTCTCGCTTGTGCTGTCTAAAAGCCCGTGGCGCCTTAAATAAATCAACCGCACCCTACTCTCCGGCATTTGAGCTAGGGCCTAATTTATACGCTCGGCGACAGCTCGTTTTAGCCTACGCATTGACATACTTTATTTCTTTATTTCATTCACTATCTAATTTTAAATTCTCAAAATTAAAATTTTTCTTTTGATTTGAGATTATTCACTCCCAGTCCCTTCTAAGCTGGAGTGAAGGTTTGCGTCCATTAGAAGGATAAAAAGAGCGTAATAATATTGCAATTTTCTTTTCATGACCATGCTTTTAAATTTGCAGCTAATTGAAAGTTGGGGAGAACCAGACCAGAACCGGCGTGCTTTTGCAACCGCAACTCGGCGATAAAATATTATTACCTCTGAGTAGTCTGAGTATGTATAATTCGCCTTATTTATATATACAGGGTTAGTAAAAAGTATCGGAAAGCTTAAATATCTTCAAAATCGCTAAAGCTGCATTTACGAAATTCGGTACCTGAAAGTTTCCAGGCATGCGGAATTCAACCATGATATCGGCACCATTGTCATATTTCCCAGTTTTGCGCACCACGTACTCCTTTTGTTATCTTAAATGGAATGCCCCATTTGTTTCTATTGCAATAAATTGGGCGTATCAAATTTAGTAATGCCCCAAATGTTCAAAATTTTATCTCTACTAATTGTTGAAATGTGACGTATCGTAGTACCGGAACGCTTAAATATCTTCAAAATCGCTAAAGCTGCATTTAAAAAATACAGTAACTGGTCGTTTTTGAGCATGCGGAATTGACCAATAGTTTCGCCATTGTTGTCATATTTTTCATATTAGTATTCCCCATTTATATTTATAGCGATGGATTAGATGAGCGAAATTTAGTAAAATCCACAGAATTTTCACAGGTTTCATTGAAATAAAAAAAGTAATAGTATGTAATGACAATTTTTTAATAAACTAATATGTTATTCTAACAACGAATTCCGCGTTCTCTAAAGCTAAGCTTCAGACACAAAGGGTTAGTTTTTTTTTTATTTAATGTTCTGGTTGCTTCTCGTCACACTATCCAGGCTTGGAACTGGTCCAAGATCTACCAGAGGCACTTAGAGCGTGCTTAAAAACCAACGGGCGAAACAACAACGATAAAACAACAATAGCTAACGCTAAAATAGGAATGAGATTAGAAACCAACGGGCTAACACAATAATTTAACAATTAAATTAATACAAGTTTAATACGCAACAGAAAATAATATTTTAACAACACCATTTCTTAGCTAATGTTGAAAACTCTCGTAGTGTGTCCGGTGTAGACCCGCTTCTTCATATGATCCCAAAATAAGAAGTCCATATCATGGAATCGAGGTGACTATTTTAACGCGTCACGTCTTCCAATCAATCTCCCTGGAAATTGGTTGTTCCAAAATTGCATAGCCTCCCTTGAATAATGGGGCGGAGCATCGTCATGTTGGTACCAAATTTCACATATATTTCTATTTTTTTGGATAGCAGGCATTCTTTAAGGAGCTCTAAATATTTTCTTCCTGTTAATGTGGCTTTTATAAAAAAAACTAATAATACTGTTGCCCAATATTGCCGCCCACACATTAACTTTCTCAAGGTATTGGCTCGGGTATTGGGTATGAAGTTCTACCATCCAATGGGGATTATGTCTAGAATTTTACAATTATTGTGCCTATTAACTTGATCAGTAAAGCAAAAAGCAGCTTCATGGCTAAATAAAACTTTTTTTGCAAAATTAGACTCTTGGTTGATATTTTCCATCATGATTTCAGCAAATGCGGCGGCAACTGCGGCGGTCGAGATCATCCCCTAATAGTTCTTGGGTGTAATGAATCTTGTACGGCTTTAATTTATTTTCCTTTAAAATACTTCTTAGAGATTTTTAGCAGATTTCGGCATTTATACCTGATTGGGATTACTTTTGGATTTTCCTCTATTTGTAGAAAACGATAAATTTCTTTTCATTATTTATAGCAGTTTTTGGTAGACTTTTTACAGGCCCTGTTTCTTCATAACGCTGACAATTTGTGTGAACCGTAGACATTTTAATAATTGGTTTATCAGGATAGCGGTGGTTAAACAAGTCCCATATTTCTTGATATGTCCTTGTTTTATCTCCATATCCACGGAATATCAAAATATCAATACGTTGGGTGTCTGATAGAACAAGGGCCATTATAAATCTATATTTTTGTATTCAATACAATATTAATCTTAAATGACAATGAGTGTTTATTATGTATGTTTGCAATTCGACAGCAATTTTAAAGCCATTAAACCAGCGCCTACTTGTTCAAAAGGTATTCATATTTTTGGGCGTTTTTAAGTGATAATGCTCAGCTTTAAAGATATTTAACTGTTTATAATGAACATGTGATATTGTCATATTTTAGCAAATAATAGATATAAAATTTTGAAAATTGATAGGACTACATATATAAATTTGGTACACCCAATTTAGTGCAATAAAAACAAATGGCGGCTTTCCATATAAGATAATACAATGACAATGTGTCGCCTGGTAAATCTGGCAACAGTACTGATATCATGGTTCAATGCCGCATGCCTGGAAACGGTACCGAATTTTTGTAAATGCAGCTTTAGCGATTTTGAAGATATTCCGGTATCTTTTACTAACCCTATATGTAGTACATAATGATAGATCTGCTATAAAAACATATTTCATACCTCCATGTAGTCCATGTACAAATATAACATCAGCATACGGATTTTCTTCGGGTTCATGTAACACGGTGCAATCGACGCTCATTTCGGGTGGTTCACCTGCTTTCTCATCTTGTATACACTCCTCGATATCTGGTGGGTCCAAGCTTTCAGTAATAGCTAGTTTTGTTCTTGTCATCCGCCTAAACCTTATTCGTACCACCCCAGAGGGAATACTCAGAGGTATTCGTTGAAGGGGCGCCAACGATCTTGATAAACTATTTGCTAGAAATGCTGCCAACGCAGGAACAACGTGATTTCTAAACGTGTAAAGGACATTCTGTAGCCAGAGTTTTCTGAAAAAAAAAAA
>MU182037.1:137625-168774 GCA_016904865.1 Pissodes strobi
TAATTTCTAGTTTGATAAATATGTTGTTGTGTTTTATAAAGATCTATATTTTGATGAACATGTAACAGGCACTGCATAATGTATACAGAAGGCAGTGTGAGAATCTTCAGGCTCTTAAAAAACCGTTTACAATCCTCCCGATAACCCTGTCCAGTGATTATACGAATACATTTTCGCTGCTGAACAAACACCTTACCTACATGGCAAGAATGTCCCCAGGAAAGGATTGCATATGTTAGTTGTGAGTGAAAGTTACTATGATATGCTGTATAAGAAGGGTTTGCAAGGAGGTAACCTTAGCAAGATTTCTAAATAAAAAGAGCTGGCTGGATAGCTTTTGAGAAAGTTTCAGTATGTGCTGTTCCCAAGCATGGGCCTGGTGCTCGTACGAGATACCTACAGAGTTGAATTGTTATGAAGAACAAAATTAACTTAAGAGAATCATCTTAATCATTCTTCATCTTTAATTTTACATACAGGATTTTTCATATAAGAATACGAGCGTAAAATTGGGAAAAAGTGACGCAGTTAGATGTTCGTTAATTAAATTTTTGAATTTGATGCATTTTTCAATAAAAGTGCTTCCGAAGAGGAAAAAGCGTTTTCAGTTTTTTTTTCTAGCTTACAATTAAAATATCCAGCCATTATTCCCTATCTGAAGAAGGTCTTTGACACAGTTCCACATAATTACGTTACAATGCAATATATAATACAGCATATTATTAATTATCTGACATTTTTGACATCTTTCTAACCTTTTGTCAGGGTGACATAGCCACATGGTGCAGACAAACTTCACTGGAGACGCCAGTGTCTACAACTCTACCAGATACAAGTAAAATCGAGTTTAATTTATATAAGGGCCTTAATTCTCGATATACTCGTAATATATCATTTTTTTTTTAAATTAATTTACAATCAAGCGACAATAGGTGATTTGCCTTAATTACCGTATATAGCTTATCGTTATATATCATTTTAATTAATGAATGTATAAATAAACGACCGTAGGTCGTTTGCTTTTCTCATCGTATATAGCTTATGGCTAGCTGATGGCTTTTATGCTTTTCCTCATCGAATATAGCTTATCGTTATATATTATAATTAATGAACTTATAGTTAAATGACCGTAGGTCGTGTGACGTATATATCTTGAGATAACCCACATCTTTGGAATGCTGTTTCATTGGACCTGATACATTGATTTTTGAGACACCCTATATATGTGTATATTTTGAGACACCCCTTATACATGTAAAAGATAAAAACAAGTCATAAATTGAAGTGGAGTTTTTGCGAGGTTTTTTGGAGGAGATCCGAAAGGTATTGCTGGAGAACGAAAAATAGAGAGTCAGAGGCCGGCGGGGTGTGCGGTTTGTTTTGGTGAATTGTTTTGCTTCTGTGTTGCAATGTTGTGTCATTGCGGGTCGGTGGGATGAAACTTGTAATGTTGTTGTTGACATGGTTTGTGCCATTGTGTATTTTGTACTCATTGATAATTCATAATTGATGGTATTAACCTGTATATATATTTTGATATTGTTATACACCTTATTTGCATAAATATTTCTTCTATTTTCATAGATAATTAATATGCGATGGCCTAGCATGTGTATACATTTTCATATTGTTATTAACATAATTTGCATAAATATTTCTTCTAATCTTATTGATAATTAATATTTGATGGCCTAACATGTCTATACATTTTCATATTGTTATTAACATAATTTGCATAAATATTTCTACTAATCTCATGGAAAATTCATATTTGATGGCATAACATGTGTATATATTTTGACATTGTTAGTAACATCATTTACATAAATATTTCTTCTAATCTCATTGATAATTAATATTTGATGGCCTAACGTGTATACATTTTCATATTGTTAGTAACCTAATTTACATAAATATTTCTTCTAATCTTATTGATAATTGATGTTTGATGGCCTAACATGTGTGTACATTTTCATGTTGTTGTTAACATGGTTTGCATGAATGTTTCTCCTGTTTTCGTTGATGGTTCATATTCGATGGCATAGCGTGTGTGTGTGTTTTGATATTGTTGTTGGCATGATGTGCATGAATATTTCTTCTGTTTTCGTGGCTACTTGTTGTTGACATGGTTTGCATAGGTATTTCTTCTGTTTTCATTGATGGTTGGTGTTTGGTGGCATAGCGTGTGGGTATAGTTTGATGTTGTTGTTAGCATGATTTGCATAAGTGTTTCTTCTGTTTCCATTGATGATTAGTATTTGGTGGCATAGCATATGGGTATGTTTTGATATTGTTATTGACATGATTTGCATAGGTGTTTCTTCCGTTTTCATTGATGGTTGGTATTTGATGGCATAGCACGTGTGTATACTTTGGTATTGTTGTTGACATGGTTTGCACAATTATTGTTTCTTTTGTTCTTATTGATAATTCATATTTGATCGTGTATATTTGGTGAGGTCGTTTTGTGCTGTGAACGACACTGCTTTGAATGATGAAACGTATTGTTTGCTGTCTTTTCGTGCTGGAGTTTTGGTTTTAGTATGACTGTGATTGCAAGTAAGAGCTTTTGTGAGGTTACTGACATTTTCCTACCCTGACGGGAGAATGTCCTAGTTATGAATGTAATGATCATTCTAGAGATATTGGCCCTAATTTCAACTTTGGCTGAGTGGCCTCCGTATCCCAGGACCTCAGTGCCCTTCGGCGGCGACTGGCTAACTAACACCCCTTTTCGGTAGTGTAGTGGTTATCACATCCGCGTCTGGCACGCGGGAGACTCGGGTTCGATTCCCGACCGGAGAGCTATCTCTTCAGTTTTAAATGTATTTTTGCAAGTGTAGAACTACAAATTGTGGTACAGGAGACAGTAATTTAATTAATTATAATACTAATAGATTATACAGCAAAATTCGGTTTAGGAATTGGGATCGAGGTTTTCTCTGCCATGCTCTTTTCCCTCGTGAATTCCAGGCGGAGTATGGCACGTTTTTCTTTAATAAATTAGGCGTATTAGGAATCTGTGGTTTCACTCACATGACGCACCTTTCCCTCAAGTTTCCCTAAATGTGTTCCGTTGAAGCGCATAATGAGTGAGTAAAATTGTGCAAGATATAATAATAACACAACGTAGGTATGGGACCTCTTTTTAATCCATTTCTTTTTTATCTTATTTGACGATCATTGGCAAAATAAAGGCAAACCACAATTTTACTTATCTGATTCAACTATTTTGAATCGACCCGGGTACGTTATACTACAATCTTCTATATTCTCGTTAATTCTCGTTTCATTTAATGAATCAAGCTTTGCCATTTGTGAACGAAGAGGTGGAATTTTTTTCGAAGCCTCCTGGATGGTAGTGGAAAAACACAAACCATGTTTTTTTTTAATTTTTGACTCACCCTGCGTGATAATCAAGTAATGGTATAGAAAGTGCTTACACTCTATATTTATGAAAGAGGCTTCTTTTACGAGCATTTTGTTACGATCCCATAATTAAATAACCGAATGTGATCCTTTTAATGGTGGGTCGGCTACGGTGTGGGGAGGGATTTCAATGAATGGAAAGACCCACCCCTTCATGTTTTTCCGGTGAGGCGATCGATGACAGCCGAAATCTACATTGACATTTTACGCCAATATGTCTTACCTCATGCAGAGTCAGTTAGCAATAATTTTATATGATGCAGGATAATGCCCGACCACACATCGCAGCAATAGTGCCAAACACCCTAGAAGCTACGGGAATCACCACATTACATTGGCCTGCGAGAAGCCCCGATATGAACGCTATAGAATATTTTGTGCGATTAATTAGGGAAAAAGGTACGTTCTCCCGAGAGGCCTCCAGAAAGTCTTGCAGAAATGTCAGATACATTAGTGGAAGAATGGGATCGTATATCAATGGAAATGATAAGAGACCTAATTTTCATTATGCCGCGTAGATTACAAGCTCTTAGAGTTGCTAGGGGAGGCAATACACGGTATTAAGCAGTTACCTCAGTTTATAATTTTGTGTTTAATAAAAATCCTCGTATTAGTTTATTTCACTAGAACACTTTTTCTCGATAAATTCAGAGAGTTGGTAATTTGCAAGGTTTCAGCAAAAACGCTGTAATTCGGACAATTTTAGAGATAAATCAATGAATAAA
Organism: Pissodes strobi; assembly: GCA_016904865.1. Taxonomy (NCBI): domain Eukaryota; kingdom Metazoa; phylum Arthropoda; class Insecta; order Coleoptera; family Curculionidae; genus Pissodes; species Pissodes strobi. The sequence continues at coordinate 141,780 of MU182037.1, forward strand.
AAAATAAAATGCTCGTAAAAGAAGCGTCTTTCATATAGAGTGTAAGCAGTTTCTATACCATTACTTGATTAACACACAGGGTGAGTAAAAAATTAAGAAAGAAACATGGTTTGAGTTTTTCCACTACCATCCAGGAGGTTTTGAAACAAATTCCACCTCTTTAATTTTGTTTTGAAAGACGAAAGGAAATGCCTACCAGCAAACAAAAAAAAGGAAAGCTCCGTCCATTCATTCAGAAATGACAAAGCTTGAAAGTTGCAACCAAAATTAGATGCGTTACTTTTTTTGGAAATGAGTGTAGCTGCACAGTTAGAAGAAATTTGTTAATAAAATTTTCTCCACGGAATATAACTGATTCGATTGATCAAAATTGTTTTCGAAATGTTAAGAAAAATTAATGTAGATTTTTGCCGAGGCAAAGAAAAAAATGCCGTCATTATTCTTGATTTGAAAATTTCCTTCGATGCAGCTTTAGGTATATTATGATAATCTGCTTACTAGGATGATCCACTAAATTAGCCTTATGCGATTGATCTAATCGTTTATCTTGAAAATTGTTTTCGAAATGTTCAGAAAAATTTTTTTCCTGAAAGCAATGTAGTCATTCTTGGTCTGAAAAAGGCCTTGGATACAGTCTCATGTGATAATTTGCTTAATATGATGACCCATTAAAGTAACATTACGATTGATCCAATCATTTATCTAATAGACAATAAAAATATATATAAAGTTCAAACCAAATTATTGTTGAGGTTAAATGTCACTTAGTGGACACCACGTTTTAATAATTTAAATATTAGTATGCTATTTAGATAATATTTCATTGAAGTAGCCATGGAATTTTTTTATAAATATAGGGTTACGAAGTTTTCCAAATTATTCCGGCAAATTTTATTATACTCTTGTGTTACAAGGGCCGGGTCAAACCTATGTCCTACCTCGAGCCTCATTCTGGTATTCCGTGAATAACACGTCTATAAACAGATGCAGTGCCCGGCAGCAAGTGCACTTGCACACCCCCATTATGGCAGACGCTCATAATACCTATTTTATTTCCCATACAAATTTCTGCATGAAAGAAAAATAATTTATAATTTTAACCACACCAAATTTCAGAGATTACAGGGAAATCGGAAAGTATGGAAATATCACTCGGGAAAATTGAACATATTTAAAGCTAAAGCTATTATGCTATAATCTGATAATTAAACGTTTGCCCCCCTTAAAAGAGTTCACTTTGAATTTCAGGAAGATCCTGCCCGTGTGATTATTATTTTATGTATTTAAATTATTACTTATAGATGCTTAATAGTTAAAAAGAAAAGCTTTTAGTCGAGGTTTAAGTTATGTTTCATTAAATAAGTTGTATTTTGTCGGTTAATTTTGTATACCTATCTATATTGGACAACTTGACAATAAATGATTATGCATTTACTGAATTTTATTTATGTTTGATAAAAAGTGCTTAAAAATATACAAAGTATAGTAGAGATGTTCTATACTGCTGTGGAGAATTCATGTTTGTCAGACAAATTGTTGCCTATTTCTGCACCCAAATTGTAGACTTTTGGCTCTTTTGCATCAGGGTTTAAATTGCGCAAGTGCTAGTTTAGTGACCCGAACCCATGATACAAAGAATATGACCCGAACCAATACCGACTCATAGGTGTTATTGCCCTAACGAAGTTGAAAAACTTATAAGAACTTGGAAAATGCTCGACATTTCGAAGAACAAATCTGTCTACATTGTCAAGAACGAGAAATCTAAAAATATGAATGAATAGTAAATCCAATTAAAAGAGTAAAAAGGTCGTGCGCTTTGTCAAGTTTTGAACTGACTGACAAGATAACAAACATAATCTCATAGTCATATCATTTAATAACTGGTTTGGTATGGAGGCAAGAATCGTAAAATCTAATTTACGATTCTTGGTATGGAGGTGTTATTAGGTAAATAATTGGTGCGTTTTTGAGGTTATAATCTATAATTTAGTATTATGTTTTTGGGAAGAATTCAATGATATTTTGTCTTACGGTTCAGTTAATTTTTAAATGTCCTTTATCAGCTTTAGTTCTTAGAAAAGGCAACCAGATGTTATTAAAATTAACAGAAATTGAAGCAACACATTCATCTTTATTTAATAATATTAAAACACTTTCTTTAATTTTTCTTTTTTTTTTGATACTTAATTGTTCCATTGTATTCTGTGATTGCTGTCAAATGGAGGTTGACAAAGTGATTTGTGCAATGGTGTATTTTTATTATTTTTAATGTAGGTTGGATGTTTTTTTATGCGTTTTGATAATGGTCTACAGATTTTACATATATAAAATTTGTTACATTCACATGGGATCTTATAGATTAAATTTTCTGTATTTTCATTTTCATTGTGTGGTTTTGTTTTTGTTAGTTTAGATCTAAGGGTATTTTCTGTATTGAAAATAGTACCAATGTTAAATTTTTTACTTATTCGTTTTAATTTCTCCGATAAACCAGGAACAGGTCTATTTTGATGTCTAGTATTTGGTTAGACAAATTCTATAAAACATTTTTGAACACACTCAATAGGATAGTTATTATTAACCAAAACATGATTTAAATTTCTAAATCATGTTTTGGTTAATAATAACTACGTTGAAATTTTGATTTTCATAAATTATTTTCATTCGGTTATACAGATTTTTTACAACTTCCTTTTTGACCATTATTGGGTGATTTGATTTTTACGTTTTGTTTGTAAACTATGTAGGTCCTTTTTGATAAGAATGTCAAGCAATGAAAGTTGTTCATTAATTTTGTTTTTCTATAGTGAATTGGATTATAGATTCTTTTGTGTTAATATGAGTTAGAAAATCTTTAAGAAAATGTTCGTTATATGGATAAATTGAAAAAATGTCATTCATATACGCCACAAAATTAAACAATGAAATACCTAATGTTAAAAATTAAGAAAACTGTCTAATAGGATGTTATATGATGTTTATAAGCTTGTCCTTTCTAATAGTTTAAATTACTCATTTACACCTAAATTCGCTCCTAAGTTTGATATAATTTCAGCAATAAAGACCCAACAGAACGTATTGAAAGACAGTTATACAATATATTAAAAAAAAACACACAAAAATCAGTTCAACGGTATAGAAAGATTCAATCAGACACCACACAATAGTAAAGCACCTCATTTTTATGGAGTTTCGAAAAATATACCTCTACGCCCAATAGTAAGCTACACACCCCATTGCTAAATATCTACTCAATATTCTTAATCTATTTGCAAATAACAGAAACTCATATTTTGAAAAACTATCACAAATCAATTAAAATCCTAACGACACCCTGGTGAGTTTTGATGGTTCACCAATATCACTACTACTTAAATAATATTTGTATGGAAAATTTTGAATTACATTTTGTTGAAAATTATCAATATAAATCCGTCGTATTAACACAAAAGAACCAACAATCCAATTGGCAGAAAAACAAATTAATCAACATCTTTCATACCTTGACATTCTTAAGAAAAATTACATACAGAAAAACTACGCAAATAAACAGATAGTTAAAGTTTAAATCAAATCACCCAAATTATGGTTAAAAGGGAATTTGTAAAAAGTCTATATGATCGAATTAAAATAATTTGTAATAATAAAAATGTCAACGTAGAAAAAGAATTTCTAAATAATATATTTCCTACTGATTTTATTAATGATATATCGAATTTGACCAACCAAATATTAGAGAAAATCAAAATAGACCTGTTATTTCTTATATTCCTGGTTTATCAGGTAAAATAAAGCGAATAGGTAACAAATTTAACATTCGGACTATTTTCAAAATAGAAAACACAGTTAGATCTAAACTAATATAAACAACACCACACAATGAAAATGAAAATACAAAAAATGGAAATCTATAAAATCCCATGTAAATGTAATAAATGTTAAATAGGTGAAACCTGTAGACCATTATCAAAACGCATAAAAGAAACTAAACCTGCATTAAAAATACACAATTCCACATATCCCATCAACATGCATCTGACAACAATCACAGAATACAACGGAACGCTTCAAGGATTTTAGCAAAGGAACCATTATCTAAAAAACGTAAAATTAAAGAAAGTGCTTTAATATGATCAAATATAGATGAATGTGTTGCTTCAGTTTCTGTTAGATTCAATAACACCTGGTTGCCTTTTATTTGCTAAAACAGTAAGAACTGAAGTTGATAAAGGGCATTTAAAAATTGACTAAATTCTTAAACAAGAACCGTTGAATTCTTCCCAAAAACTTAGTACTAAATTGTAGATATACAGGGTATCCCACGACGAACCAACGCGATCTATATATGGAAACTATACATAGAAACAATTTGAAAATTTGGCAAATGGTAGAGTCGGTGGGAGGCATACGACCAAAATATTTTTAACATGGTAGCACTTCCCCCAAGTACCGGAAGTTGATGTCAATTCGCTTATTTTAAATGGGACACCCTATATATTATTACATTTTTGGATTTTACAGAAGATTCTAGGCAGATTTCGTATCCTATCCTATATTATATCGTGTCAAACGATAGCTTATGAAAAACCAAGATAGGAATGTGCAAACCATTTTGCTCTATCTTTAGCCGTTTAGATTTTACAGGCTGTCAAACTTGGTAAATGGTCGATTTTCAACTGTCAATATTTCAAAAACAGTTGGAGATAAGTACAGGACATTATTCATAAAATGTGTCTAGAATTCTCCGCAAAATCCAAATATGCAATAATATATAGGGTCTCCAATTAAAATTTTACAGTTGCTACTACTTTTTAGTAGAAGCGGCAACACTGCATTGCCGTACATTTTAGCAAGGTAGAGCATATTCGTTTATGTAAAGGACCAAATTTTCAGAATTATCCGTTGAGTGGTTCTCCAGAAACGTCTAAGGTACCATCCACCGTGAGCCATCCTGTATATAGTGTATTGTACTTATAACATTTAACTTAGAAATTGGGATATTTTAGGGTATCAAGCGTCGCGCGGGATCGCCGCCAGTCCCGCGGCGCCAGTGGCGTAGCTAAACCAAACGTAGGCATCGGCGAAATCCGCTTTGCGATGCCCTTTTTATATCTCGGTTGACAATTATGAAAAGTGCTTATTAGTGAAATTATTCAGCAATACCTGATAAGAACGAGTTTATTGTTAATTAACCTTTAAATAATACCTACCTCTAAACATTTAAAGCTAATCAAACATTATACAAACAGTACAGTATATAGTATAGAATGAAACATAATAAAATTAGTACTTTTCCGCTTTTTGCTTGACTGATTTTTTTCAGTATTGAATCGTAGCCTAAGCGAGACGCGATTTCAACTTCAATCGATAAAACTGCCAATGTAGATAGTCTCTGTTGTGTTGGCCCATCGTGCTTCTTAAATGGTTGTTAATAAGTTTCAGCGTTGAAAAGCTCCTCTCAGCCGAAGCGGTACTGACCGGAACTGTCAGCATAATAATTCTAATTTGGATATATTTCTTACAAATTGTTTTCTAAAATATATCGTAAAAGTTGTCTTGCATCTGTTATAGAGTCTTGTGAATTAGACCTGAAAAGCTGGAATACCTCAAATAACTCGAAGGGTTGAATATCGCTGTTTTCAACTTGCCGTAGTATTGTGTCCAAATCTTTACAATGCTTGCGCAGATCTTCTTTTGATAGAGATTTCAAATAATGTATGTTGTAAATAAAGCTAAATCGTTCAAAATATTCGTTAAGTGATTTGAATCGACATTTAGTGCTATGATAGCATTTGTCATGGTAATGAAAAAGCCTACTTGATGGAACTACATTTCAATAGATTGCGAGGGGGAAACCACCTTAGAATTTTGGTGTACAGTTTAATAGAATTTTTTGAATTTTTTAGTGTTGATTATCATTTCTTAGAATTATCAGAAATTTTCAGTATTTTTAGTATTTTTTAGCATTTTATAGAATTTAATTAGAATTGTTTAGAATTTATTCAGAATTTTTACCTATTGCGCATGCTCAAACGCACGCGCAGTCACACCGCGCCCGCCGGGCGGCGAGATTGCGCAGTAAATATTTTGCTTTTTTTTTCAGAAATTCTTAGAATTTCTTAGAATTTGTAGAATTCTTTAAAACAATTACATAAAAATAAGCATTTTTAGAACTTTAGAATTTTTGGTGAACAAAATTGGATAGGTGTTATTCCCGAATCATCTTAGAATTTTGGTGTGCCAGTTAATAGAATTTTTAGAATTTTTTAGAATTTATTAGCATTTCTTAGAATTGTCTAAGTTCTTTAGTATTTTTAGTATTTTCAGTATTTTTGAGCATTTTATAGAATTCAATTAAAATTTTTTAGAATGTATTCAGAATTTTTACCTAATGCGCATGCTCAACCGCACGCGCAAAGGACCGGCTACACCATTACCTCTGTTGAAGGAGGTATTACCACAACGCTTAGCCGCGCCGGGCGACGATCTTGCGCAAGAAATATAGGTATTGTTTTTTCCAGAAATTTTTTGAATTTTTTTGAAATTCTAAAATTTTTTGAAACACTAACATAAAAATTATCATTTTTTGAATTTTAGACTTTTTGGGGTACAAAATTGAATAGGTGGTATCCCCATCGGTAGATTGTATAGGTTCATCAATGTGTTCATACCCAAACATTCTTTTCTTTCTCGCTATTTTTTGTCTTTAAATTGTGGCGGGAATTCATAACTACTTTTCTCTACAAACGATCGCGCTTGTGCAACAGCTTTTTCAAATCCTGTATTACGATATTCTTGTAGCCAGATACAAAAAGAACGTAAAATGTCAATGACGCCCTTTAAGTTAACTTTCACCGACTGCCATAGTTTGCTTACATTGTTGACACGTGGCAAAGTTTCGTACCATACGTGTACTGCTACAACAAACTCAAAAGTGAACATTTCATTTAAGATAGCTTTACAGTCACTCAGAGTTTCACAATCTTTATCTTGTAGATCATTTACACAATCTATTATATCATCAAATTGCAAAAATATTGCTTTAACTGCTCCAATCCGACTCTCCCATCTTGTCTCAGACATAGCTTTTTAATGTCTATTTCAGTTTAGATTTAACAAGCTCCCAGCGTTTATTAGATAAAAGAGCACATATATTTTATTTACAAAAGCCAACAAATACTTCAGCAGTTATATAAGAGTTTGCTGCATGCTGCATCTACCCATAGCAAATTCCAACTGTGATAACCACAAGGCGTAAAGGATTCTCTTGGATTAATATTATATAATTAATAATAAAAACCATATGATTTGAGAGTTCGTAGAAAATTTGTTAATTTGCAGTAGATAAAATCAAATTTTTAATGAGTTCTGTGATGTTTAAGAGTTTTGTATAGTATTAAGCTTATTTGCTTTGCGTTTTTATTTTGGGAAATCCAGAAGTGCACATTTTTGGGTTTGATGACCTATTTTTTGCGAGGCCCCAAAGAGCGCGAGGCCTTCGGCAGTCGCCGACGCCTAGCTACGCCACTGCGCGACGCCCTGACTGCCTAATGGGCTCCCCTATAGGCATTTTACGGTATTGAATTGAATAAAATTTGTCCGGGATCGGCAGCATCCCTTATTCCCACATATAAATTTGGAGAAAATATTTATTTTAGAATATTATAACTTACCTTGCAGATACAGGCACAGCCAGACGGTTGTCGTTGCTTTCTACACTAATGCTAATATCGGTGGAAATAATGCGCTGATCGCACATAATGTCTTCCACTGATAAAGCCATATCAAGCTATTTTCTGGAAGAGAAATAGAAATATGTTCTAAGTATCTTTTTAAAAATTACAAGACAAGATAAATATTGCTATTTAAATCACATCAAGTTTATTATAATAAATAAAACCGGGCGATTTTATCTACCAACATTATTCAATCGACCTACGAAATAGAAGAAGCGGCAACACGTGGTTGGTCATCGTGGATTGTTAATAAATACATTAATACAGGCGAACTGCTACTTATCATTGTAAATAATTGCATTTTTTGCTTGATTTATATTAGCTTTTTCTTTCAAAAAGTACTTATTACTTGTGTTTGCCTATAGGATGCTTGAAGTATGGCGAGCAATAGTTTTTTTATTATTTTAAGTTATAAACCAAGAATTAGGATATACTTATTTCGCGCACTTCATTATTTTGATTTATATACTACTATACTTGTTTTTATTTGTTTTTTAATCCCCTTCTGTTTTTAGATCTTTATTAGACGATCCATTTAGAAATTAATCGTCATCTCACGAAAACATGACAAATAGGCTAGCTAGATCACGGGACATCCTTGAGATATGAATACAATGATTAATTCATGGTTATTTTTGGATCCCAAAAATAAGGCGCTCCTTGCAATACAGAATGATTAATTCTAATAGAATCCATACGAACATTTTTATAAATTAAACTATAGTTAATTATTATTAGTTGAACGAAGAAAGGTAATCTTTATCGACTGATTTGCTTTGTTTACTTTATTACATACCTTAAAAACTGTTTTATTGAGCGTTCGAACTAAATTAATCTTTACATTTGGCTATCCAGATAGTTACCCACCAAAACGTACAGAATACCGAACACTTCCGTGTGTTATTTTGAAATAACCCGCGCAGGTTTTGGAATGTTTATTATATACGATAATAGTTAAAATTACATGACCGGACTATTAACAACGCAATCGAAACCGTGTACCTATCTATCTATACCCTTGTCGACACCACGCGATTTTATTTCGTACTGAAATCTGAAATAGAAAAGCAACAGGTAGGTCGGTCGGACGCGGAATTTTCCATTTATATAGATATATTTATAATCTCTTGATTAAAATATGTTTCACACTACGCAGGGTGATCCGCTATAATATGGGTTTTCGAGACATTTTAGATTTTACGCATTTGCGTTCAGCTCTGTAATGGAAATGGAACGGGAACGCAAAGGCAATCATTTGCCGAGTGCCATTTCCTCATAATTTGCTTATTAATAAAATAATTATACCCTTCCTTAATTAATAATTATCAGTTGGTCAGTGCTGTATTTATTTTGGAAAGCTGTTAACACAGCTATTTTTATTGCAAATCTCGCCAAGTTAGTAATTTGTGGAAAAAGTGGCAACCTTGCTACGCCTCAACACTATATTTACTCGTTCCATACTGTAGCAGTAAGGGTTTTGGTTGGCAGTTTTTGATGTGTAAACATCTTACGCGGCGGTATGAGGGTAAATCTTGGCAAATGGGACGGAAATGTGGGGACGGAATGTGTAAACCGATGTGACATTATAACCCGTGTGCATTGTGGAGCAAGCAAATCGAGCACGGCCGCGATTGCAACGACTCAAATGGCGCTTCTAAAAAGCTAGGCGCTAGGGCGGTATTAGATTTTCATTATATTATATTCGCAGTGTATATGGATCCATAGCACAGCTTATTTTTAATAGACGGTTGAATTTAAAATGAATTTTCGCTTCAAAATCCACGACAAATTCGTCGTTCTTAGGATATCGTCCTAAAAAAGTCCGGAAATTTCGGATTTATATACAATTTTGCTATTTAAAATCATTATTAAACGGATTTTAAACGATAAAAAGGCATATTTTAAATTAAACGAACTGTCGAAAGTATTCAGATGTCCAGGGGTTTAAAACAATATTGAGTCATGGCCCTCTTCTAAAATTTGGATATTGACTTTCCCAAATCAAAGGATGCCGGCCCACGATGACTAGCTAGTAGTGAATAAGCTGTATCCATATAGGTTGATGTTATTCCTGGTGGCATTAGATTTTCGTGTCGAATTGGTGCCGTGAATTAATCCACTCCGATTGAAGCTGCCAGTAAGTTTTTTTTATGGTAGTGGCACACTCACTGTGTGTGCGAAGATGTTTATTAACACGGTTCTTGAATAGTCGGGTCGCCGATAACACGCACAGCTCTCTTCTGAATGGAATCCAGCAGCCTTAGGGTGTGCTTTGATGCGGCACATAAGCATATACACACTTAATCTTACATAACACATACACATACCCTCAAATAAGAACCATAAGAATTTAAAAATAAAAAATCCCATAAAAATATATCATTTTCAACTTTTGAAAATTTTCATAATTTTTCACTTAAATTTTGAAAAAATTTTAAATACTTTCAAATTTAAAATCTTAATAACAGCTGGAAACGAGAGCATCACTGATGCCCTAGGTCGGATTCCTGCCTAAAAACGGGGAGTAAAAGGGCTGCATGGGGAGCTCGCCGTATGGGCTCCATGCGTAGAAGTAGGGTCAGGGGGTAACACCCGCATATCATGGGCAGCCTTTCCTGGGGTGATTGATATGGACTTGCAGAAACATCTGCAAAATCCGAATCAATCGGCCTTGCCTAGGTGTCTAGAGCAATGCTTTAGTCTGCTCCATCGCAATAACCAGAAAACTCGTTCCTTTACTGATGGCTTCCAAGCATTCCATCCTCCTTACGTTTCTTCAAAATCTAGAACAAACACCAAGGCACACAACACAAGTACCAATTACCTCAAGCAACGAACACCAGGACAGAGTAAGAGTGCCGCTGGTACTATCTCGATGCGAAAACACAATAGCTAGCTCTAACGACTTCAAAATGAGGTTGGGAGTTAGTAAGGCAACATAACAAAGGAATCGAAGATGGACAACAAAGACATTTACAAAACAGTCACACAACTTGAGGAAGCCAAGGCAAAGTATTTCATTTAATTGAGTACTGCAGATGGTTATAAATTAATTATTATTTATAGATAAAACTTTGCTATTACTAAAACAGAGTTTTATCAACAATACCGAAACAGAATTTTTGCATTCGACGCGCGTTTCGCTCACCATGTTCATCATCAGGAGATGATTAAAACTAAACTTAAAATCTACCTAACTCTATTTTTATACTAACTGTTTTCTAATTCAAGCGGAACCAAAAATAACCAATCCTGGAATCCTACGAGTCACGCTCGATCAACCAATAGAATGGACTATACCGAATAGGCCCTCTATTTCTATTTAAACTGTTCTACATTTAATAATGTCTATACTTCTAACAGATATATTATGAATTAATTTTAAATTCTTAATTGTTAGTCTATGATTATTATCAGAAGCATACTCGGCAATACTTGATTTTTCTGTTCTATCATACTTTAAATGAGCTATGTGTTCTTTGAATCTCGTTTGTATAGATCTTCTAGTTTGGCCAACATATATTTGGTTACAATCCATACATCCAATTTCATAAAATGCACTTTTTTCCAATATATCAATTTTGTCATTTGGACCACCCAATAATTTCTTAATATTAAACCAAGTTTGGTACACTACTTTTAAACATACTTCCTTAAAAACTTTTTTTAGGCCTCGAGTATACTGAGGATTAAATGGTATCGAGCCAGATTTTGCATTTTTATCCTGACTAAAGCAGTGGAATCACGAACGGTCTTTCTAAACACATACCTACTAATTAGTCTATCTATTAAATTAGTATTGAAACCATTAACTTTCGCTATAATCTTAATTGTCTCCTTTTCATTATTAAATATTTCTGTGCTGAGTGGAAAATTGACCATACGGTGGACTAAAAAATGAAAGCTTGCCATTCTGTGTTGGTCGCAATGGAGGGAGTCATTAGGAATATATCGGTTAGTGGCTGTACTTTTTCTATAGATATCAAATTCTAGGTGTTATTTATCGTTCCTAATCACTAAAGTATCCAAAAAGGTAGTTGGCCACTGTTTTCGTCTTCATAAGTAAATTTAATGGTGGGGAAACGGTTGCTTAGTTTTGTTACAATCTCTTCGATATTAGCAGTTCTTGTGTCGAAGTTAATATTCTTGTTTGATCTCGTTATCAAAACTATTCATCTCAAGAAATTCGCCAGGTATTGCAAGGTATGTGGGTTTGGTACACTAGGGGACAATATGAGTTAACATCAAACGAGATTAAAATTTAACCTTCATTAAGGTTCGTACCTTTAATTTTGTTTATGAAATCTAAGGAATTTAGTACTCCTGAATTCTATTGTTTGTTTTTTGGTAAATTCTCAAACTAGTGCGCTAGCCACTTGGATATATTATAAGTTGGCGATCCTATTGCCGAGACTAGGGGACGCATTGCGTTCCCAGGTTTATGAATCTTGGGAAGGCAATAGAGTTTCGGCATAGTAGGATTGCTCACAGACACAGATAATTTATATTTAACTTGATCAGAAATAAGGTCGCTATATTTCTTCAAACTGTTTTTAACTTGTGTTACCATCTTAGATAATGAATTCCTATAGATTTTGTTATGCAAAAACTCTTAACAACGAGATACTAAATAACATGCAGGAAGATGAAACATACAAATATTTGAAATTTCAATGGATGTCAAGGACAGACCACACAATAATAAGAAAGCAGCTAACTAAAAACTATAAGAAACGCCTAACACTAACCCTGTCCCGAACAGCTTCATTTGACAATCTCCAAGAGAGTGAATTCTTGACTTTGTATAGATTTAGCCTCTTGACGTGGACCTCTCTTGGCTTGGCCTTTGGTGATGATCCTATACTCCAAGTCGTTGATCTTTTTAACGATTCTGTATGGTTCTTCCATCGGTCTTTGCAGCTTCGGGCTAAATCCCTTTCTTCTCCGAGGCTGGTATAACCACACAGTAGGAATATATGGACATGATGGTGCTTCCAGGATCAAAATATTCCGGAAGTAAACTCCCCGGCCATTCGGATCTCCGGGCGCTGGGTGGCCCTGGGAGCCCTTCATTCCGCATTTCACAGACAGCAAAGATACAAACATAAATTCGGTTCACCAACATCTACAAGCAAATAGACCACACATATTAGCCCTTACAGAAACACAAGTATGTTCTACAACAACAACAGTGAACTACCTCTATCCTGGTTACGACTTACATACACGATTTAGATATAAGTTCGGAATATGCTTTTTTGTCCGAAGCGACCTTTCATGTCACCGCGAGGAAACACTCGAACCGAACAACCTTGACGTCATGTGGCTCAAGTTCACCGCCAAGGGATTAACCAAGTTTATATGTTGTCTCTATCGCCATCCGAGCGATAGAGCCTACCAAAGCTTTTTCTCAACACTAGCTGCCACTTTTGACTCAACACAGGTCGATCACCCCAGTTCAGAAATAATCGTTCTGGGAGACTTCAATGCCCACAACACCAACTGGCTCAAACATCACAACAAGACCGACAACGAAGGTAGAGAAGCTGAAGCATTTGCATCAGCTGCGGGCTTACTCAACTTGTAGACGAACCAACTCGAATCTCAGAGAGGGGCGAATTCGCCGCCCTCCTGGATCTTTTTCTGACCACCAATCCTGACCAGTACAAGGTTACAGTTGGTCCGCCATTAGGTACCTCCGACCACAAACTTATTACAACGGTTTGTGAATTGCCACTCATACAGAAGGATCCACCATTGCCTCGCAAAATCCCTGGTTCGACAAAAGATGCGAAAGAGCTGTAGGAAGGAAACAGCAAGCCTATAAGTACTGGCAGCAAAATCAGAGCGCTGAAAATCGCAATTATTTTATCGAAGCGAGAAACGAGTGCAAGCGTGTGATCGACGAAACTAAAGACAAACACAATCAAAGGATCAGGAATAAACTTTTGCAATGCTCCAGTGGTTCCAGGAATTTCTGGTCGGTATCAAAGGCAGTAAGTAACAACTTTACAAAAACGTCTCTCCCACCTTTGACGGACGAACGTGGCATCACGGCGAATACAGCCAAGGGAAAAGCAAACATGCTTGCCAAAATGTTTTCATCGCACTCTACCTTAGACGTGCCCCAAGGCAAGACTCTCCCCAGTATACCGAACATCAATACCCCCATGGCAGAAGTCAAGTTTTCTCATCGTGATATTCGCAAAATCCTTAAAGGACTAGATACGCAAAAGGCATCAGGACCGGACGGAATACCTGCCATCGTGCTAAAGAACTGCGCCAACGAATTAACACCCGTTTTTTCCAGGCTTTTTTCTCTTTCTTACAGAAAAGGGATTTACCCATCCTCTTGGAAAGTCGCTCGAGTGCAACCTCTTCCAAAAAAAGGCAAGAAAACCACGCCCTCAAACTATCGCCCAATTGCCTTGCTCCCAATAATCTCCAAAGTCATGGAACGTGTAGTCAACCAGCAACTACTCAAGTACCTCGAGAGCAACAGAATAATCAGCGATAATCAATACGGCTTTCGCAAAGAGAGATCGACAGGAGATATATTGGCCTATGTCACTCATATATGGAGTAGGGCAATTGAAAACTACGGAGAGTCTCGAGCGATTGCGTTGGATATTTCAAAGGCATTCGACAGAGTTTGGCATGACGGACTGCTCAACAAACTGCCGTCCTTGTGACTGCCCGCCTCTCTCTGCAGCTGGCTGGCCAGTTTCTTTAAGAACCGATCCCTACACGTTGCAGTCGATGGACAAATCTCGGACACATTCACCATCAACGCGGGCGTGCCTCAGGGCGCAATACTTTCACCAGCTCTGTTCCTCATCTATATTAATGACCTGCTGATCGAAACGAATAATCCTGTTTAGAGTTTTGCAGATGGCAGTACCCTTGTCTCCCACTTTAGATCAGAAAACCCCTTACCAGCGACTGAGACTCATCACCGCAGACAGGGGCAGATTACAGCAATTAATCAAGATCTGGAGAAAGTTCAAACTTGGGGCGACCGAAATTTGGTCCAGTTCAATGCAGCAAAGACCCAAGCAGCAACGTTTACTAAGAGGGCCAGTACAGCGGGCCCTGACATCACTATGGCAGGATCGACCATTCCTTCATCCTCGTCAATCGGGCTGCTGGGTGTCTCGGTCAACAGCAATATGTCATGGCATGACCATGTTGCTAACATCGCAAAATCAGCCTCCCAGAAGCTTGGTGCGCTATTTCGCAACAAAAAACTCTATACCCCGCAGCAGTTGCTCTTGCTGTACAAAGCGCAAATAAGACCGTGCTTAGAATATTGCTCACATATCTGGGGTGCCGCACCAAAGCATACCCTAAAGCTGCTGGATTCCATTCAGAAGAGGGCTGTGCGTCTCGTCGGCTATACGGAGTTGACCCTGAATCTGGATAGTCTGGAACATCGCAGACATGTGGCCGAGATGTCTCTGTTTTACAGATACTTTCACGGCAGATGTTCCCAGGATTTGGCCCGCATAATCCCGCCCCTGACAACTCCTGTCAGACAGTCCCGACAGACGCACCAGTTCGTCGTACAACTAGAAACACCTAGAACATCGCTTTACCAGAACTCCTTTGTCTGGCGCACTGCATCACTGTGGAACTCACTTCCAGGACATCTGTTTCCCGCTAATTACAACCTACAAATATTCAAGAACCGTGTCAATCAACATCTTCGCACACACACCACACACCGCTCGTCGAGCGCCGTAGGATCTCCCTTTAGTGTGTGTGCCACTGTCATAAAAAAAAACACACAGCGTCACCCTCCTGGAAAACATCGGGCTTCGACTACATTTTGTCACTGGTAAGGCTCAATCATGGACTACCTTCAGTCGTTCTTCCAAATTTGGACTGTAATCAGAAATCCCCATTTGATTTTTGAAGTCTTCTTCAGCTGATAGCTTGCCGAACTGTAAAGTCAATAGAGAGCTTCATCTCTCTGCCCATTAGCATTATCGACCGTGTATATTCAGTGGACTCAATTTTGGAACTTCTACAAGCCAGCAGGAATAGGTACCATTTTGTCCCAATTACGCTCGGTCTCTACCCAAACATCAAGAGGGACTGATCGATTCTTCTGTTATATCCTTAGACCATTCCGTCAGACTGAGGAAAGGGTGTGGTAGTTCGAGTCTTCGTTATGTCCAACAACAACATAAGATGTCTCCGAACTTCTGACTTGAAAACTCCGTCTTTGACCCAGAGGTACCCCATGTCTGCAAATAATATTTTCTAAAAAAGTTTCGGCTACCATTACAACTTCTTGGTTTGGAATTTGAATCACTTGTGGCCATTTTGAAAAATAAGCCATGGCTGCCATCAGAAACTCGTCTCCAGAATCGGTCAAAGGGAATGTTCACTGACACTGTCTTCCAAGGAGTTCCTGAGACGTATGGCATCATATTTGCGCTGGATCAAATTGTCGGTCTTTCTTTTTAGACACACACATCATATCTCTTGCATCATTCCTTAATATCACTACGACAGTTGATCCAACAATACGCTCCCTGACCCTGGCTAGGGTTTTATTAACTCCATGATAGCCAACACTTCGACTGTCGTGTAACTCTCGAAGTACTTACTCCATTATCGTTTAGGGCAAGACAGTTTGGTAAATAATAGATCTACCATCTGGACTCTCCTACTTGCGAACAAGAAGACGACCATCCATCAGATGGGGCGAGTTTGATTGCAACCAGTGCTCTTTTTCTAATTTTCTGTTCCTAGAAATTTCTTGCCATTCTGATATCTTTCTCGCGCCACGTCCTTACCATTATCCAGTCTTTGTCATATCCCTGTTCTTCTTCTAAGTCATATACTTTGGAAAGTTCGTTCATGGAATTGTCGCTATTATGTACCTTTCAGTTTTGGCTGTCTCCTTCTCCTCTTGTCTGGTACAGAACTTTGATAATTTTTCTTTGATAAACTATCAGCGTTGACATGACTTCTTTCTCCGTGGTGTTTTATTTGAAAGTCGTAGCTTTTCTTGTCGACATTTTCACGCACGTCTTCTTCACTATGTAGGGGCACACTAACGATCTTGTTACTTCTGTGTCACTCTCTGCTGTTCAAACTTCCCTGGATAACGAGGCTGTTCAGAGACAGACATCCATTCTTGGAGCTCTCTTCCCTGTGTGTAACGCTGTACACCGGCGCCTGCGCCTCCTAGTTTTTCCTGCTCCCAATTTGTGTTTTGTTCTTGGTCTAAGGATTGTGAACGCCACCTACATATCCTGCTAAAATGTCGCTCGCGACCATAGTTATAAATAACATTTAATCTTAGTTTTACCTCTAATTTGAATCCTCGGCACTACAGATTTTTCAAGCAGGACCTTTATTGTCCAATTTATTCTGCATTTGCACTCTTATTTTTGTCCACTAGCGTCACTTCTAGTACCTTTCCTCTTATCGTCACATTTTTCGCAGCTTCAAAATCTAAACTGTAGACAACCGCATCAGCTGGAGCGGAATCTTTCTGGTATCAGAGCTTGCTGTAGCTCAATATCCTTAGTCTCATCTATGAAGGTTTGGATGGCAATCTGGTTGACAAAATTCGCAAGGAGCTTCTGGATAGACTAATCTAACCATTTTCGCTATATCTGTGCTGAGTTCCTGAAGAGTTCCCGTGCCTCAATTCCATTGCACCTACTGAAGTATAATCTTTCTGCTTAGCTCAAGGTATGTTTTGAAGGATTTCGAGTGCTTTTTCTTTTAGAGCCAACACTAAAGCGGTGCTTTTCCTTTATCATTCCATCAGTTGGCATTTGTTACGGCTCGAAATTCGCGATACATGGTTCAGGAAATTTTTAATGAAATATGTATAGGGTAGATATTCCATTTAAAATAAGAAAGAATACTTTACAATATTATCGGTATATAGGATTTTTCAAACTCATTAGATATCTGGAGAACGAAAAAAGATAATTCATTGAAATTGTGGTTGTAGTTAACAAGTGTGTGAGGTTAAAGTTTTATGTGTTGTAAATCGAATAAGTACAGTCGGACTTGCCGCTGATGCAGTTCGACGGCTGAGGCAGAGTACAAATATCAGAGACACTTATTTTGTACCGTGGCTGAGGGGCAGAGCAGAAAAACCCTACAAAAACAGGTGGCGGCGAAGGCCGTCAGTAGCAGTAGATTTGTTTGTAACTGTTTTGATAAGGGCTGAGTAAAATCGATTTTTTTTTATCGCATCCTTTTCGAAACTTATTACCCGTGCTGTTGGCTATATAAAAGGGCTTCGCGCATGAGCTGCTCATTATACTTTTTCTATGACCTTAGTTAAATTGAAATATCTAATAAACAAATTAAAATCAATGCAACTATACAACTATTTGAAATGACGATTGTAAAATTCCAGCCAAAGTATCGATGTTTGCATGGCACTTCATGGGCCGATGTGTGATAATATATTACCTCACGCATTCATACTGATACGTGAAATTGTATTTCATGACGAGAGTAGAAAAAATTATACATCATTGAAGCAATTTACTTAACAACAATCAATAGTCCAACGAACAAACCTATAATTTCCATAAAAACAATATAACATGTAATGAAGCAAAATTTTCAAACTTATTATTTTTATGTCATATGTTTTCACCTATCATTATTCTACCGGATTTAAAATATTAATAGTTTGATATATTATACGACCGGATACTTACATACTTTTATACTGATGATTATTAATGGAACATATTAATTTTTATGACAGGACATGTATTATGATTTTTAATAAAAAATAATCAATTGCCAATTACCACAAAACTGATTGGGATTTAAAGGATAATAATAGTAAAGCACCAATCGATACAAATGTAGACGTATTATTTATTCAGCTATGCAGTCAGCAGTATGCAGGTTGACTATGAATAATTGATGTAAATAGATAAATGAGAACTGTTAACTAACGTCTTTTTTACTACATAGATGTTTCGGTCATAAAATTAAATTGTTCCTGGATTTATACTAAAAGTACATAGATGTTTATAGTGTTTCGTGACACCATTTTATAATAAATATTATAAAATGATACACCTAACATTGCATTGAAACGATTTTTAGACATATTTTATCTGTTAAGTTCATGAATGTACAGTGTGTTTCAAAATGTAAAAATTAGGTGTGGGTGGGTGTGTGTGTTTTTTTTTTCCGAGCTATCCAAAATAATTGTAGTTCAAATTTGAAACACCCAGACCCATTTCCCAAAATGTTATCACCCTGTGTACTTTGCGTATATACATAATATGCATTCCTATATATTTTGTATTTGGAGTTAAGTGGCCACAACATTATTTTCTTAAACTAAATAAAGCAAAACACTGCGAAGAAAGAAGTCATGCAAACGCTTACAGTTTATCCATGAGGGCATGAGGCCACCGAATATTAACAATAGACTAGAAGGTTCACTCTAAGCTCCGCCCCCAGCAATTTCCTCCTTGCCCCGTCACGGAACCTGGTGAAATGGTGGTGAACCGCTCAGGCTTCGTGTCACGTATCATTCTCGTATCTAATTGTTCCGTGGAAGTATGGCGTCTCGCGTTTGTAAGCGCTACATCAAAAGTGTCGATTGAGAGTGGATCGTCTAGTATCTTGTTAATGTTCGGTGATGAGGTCATGTGCAGAAAAATAATGCAAGTTCTGTATCAGCCAAGAGCAGGAGGCAGTCAAAACTGAAGGACGTGCCCTGAAAGTGGTACATAATAAGTAATAACCACAATTCCATGAAGAAACTATGACTTGAAAGAAGAACAGGGATATGCCAGAGACAGATGGTCTGCTTAATCGGAAGTGGGAGAGTCCAGATGGTAGATCTATTATGTATTTACAAAACTGGTTTGCCAAAAACGGAATGGAGGAAGTACTTCGAAAGTTACAAGACGGTCGAAGTAAAGGCCACCATAGAGTTAACAGAGCCCTAGCCAGGGTGAGGGTGAGGTATTATTAGATTAGGTGCCGTAGACATGTTGAAGAGTGGTGCAAGAGATGAAAGATTACGCAATAAATCTCAGGAACGTCTTGGTCTTGGAAGAGAGTGTTAGTGAATATTGCTGGACCGTCCCCTTTGACAGACTCTGAAAACAAGTTTCTGATGGGGACCATGGACTATTTTCACAAAATGGCCAGAAGTTTTGTCGATTCCAAATGAAGAATTGGTAACGGTAAGATTATGCAATAAATCTCAATAACGTCTTGGAAGAGAGTGTTAGTGAATATTGCTGGACCGTCCCCTTTGACAGACTGAGAGAAAACAAGTTTCTGATGGGGACCATGGACTATTTTCACAAAATGGCCAGAAGTTTTGTCGATTCCAAATGAAG
The DNA here is from genome assembly GCA_016904865.1 of Pissodes strobi. Taxonomy (NCBI): domain Eukaryota; kingdom Metazoa; phylum Arthropoda; class Insecta; order Coleoptera; family Curculionidae; genus Pissodes; species Pissodes strobi. The sequence continues at coordinate 161,878 of MU182037.1, forward strand.
AATTGGTAACGGTAGCTGAAGTTTTGTTAGGTAATATTATTTGCAGACATTGGATACCTCTGGAAATTCACACAGGTCAAGGATGGCATTTCATGTCAGAAGCAAAGAGTATATAATGTAAAGAGAAGACAGCCGGCGAATTTCCTTTGATCCTTCGTCAGCCGCTTCAATGACCTCGTCCCTCTTAAGGTGCGTACAGACCTGACGGGACGCGCGCGCGACAGTCCAAAATTCCTATGAGTGGACGGGGAGCGCCGCCTGTCCGAGACGCGTCACTACTCGTCTGCTGCCCTGTCGGTTTTTCGACGGCAGATCAAAGAAAGAGCGAGGCGCAGTGTGGACGGGTCATAGTAGGCGCGTAGGAATCGTGCCAGGAAGAAATCATGGAGGTCTGGAGTAAAGAAGTTCAATTAGAACTTATTGACTTATACAAATTAAACCCCGTTTTGTGGAATCCAAAACATAAGGATTATTTCAGAAAAAACAAAAAATTCGAGCCATGGATGGATATTGCACAATCTTTGGACAATGGCAGGACATGGGATGAATGCAAAAAAAATAGCAAATCTTCTGGGAACATACCGGAAGGAGAAAAAAAGTTAAAGAGGGCTCCGGCACTGGAAGTGGTAAGTATTTATACTAATTTAGTTGGAGTCTTATTTAGAGTTGTATTAAGAAACCAAACAAATGAAGACTTTCTACAGTAAAAGCTACCGAACTTTGCTAGTAAATAAAATACCCAGTAATTAATAAAATTTTAATAGCTTTTAGTATATTTGAGATATCAAAACTAAGCTGCTGGACACTCGAACTTACACAAACAGATTTTTGGGCAAATTTCAAAGTTCAATATCTTCACCAAGAAAAAAGTTTTTGACGTGTCTCGGCAAATAGGACGGAAATATGTAAACCGATTCTAGCCGCTAGGGCGGTATTATATATAATTTTACCATTTAAAATCGTTTTAAACGGATTTTAGACGATAAAAAAGCATATTTTAAATTAAACGAACCGTCAAAAGTATTATTTATTAATTATTATTATATTCGTAGTGTATTTGGATCCATTGCACAGCTTATTCTTATTGGACGGTTGAATTTAAAATGAATTTTCGCTTCAAAATCCACGACAAGTTCATCCGAAGCGACTGCTATCGTCCTAAAAAAGTCCGAATTTTCGGATTTTTATACAATTTTGCCATTTAAAATCGTTTTTAAATCGATTTTAGACAATAAAAAAAGCAAATTAATATTTTAAATTAAACGAACCGTCAAAAGTATTATTCATATGCCCAGACGTTTAAAACAATATTAAGTCATAGCCCTCTTCTAAAATTTGCAATTTGTTTCTTACACTTTCACGCATAAACTGTTCCGATCATCATGAAATTTTTTACAGATATTTTCAAGAGTATAGTAAAGAACATATAGGACACTTTTAGCTTTTAACCGCGGCTTCGTCGCGTTGATTTTTACGGTTAGTTTTAATAAATTTTTTTATTTTCCTGAGGTTATATTTGTAAAACGTTTTTTTTCTTGATTTTGGTTATGCCTTGGGTTAGTTTTGGTTAGTTTTTGTGCAATCATTATTTTTATTTTAAACAATTTTGTGTACCCTACATTTTTTTTTATTATTGACCCGGTATAATGTGGAAATTTCAACCTTGAAATAAAATGCCGGAACCATAGAAAATCTACATGAAATAAGGATTTTAAAACTGCAAATATCATCAAGATCCGTCAGTCCAATGTCAAGTTGTAGAATTTTAATAGTTATTTATGCAACAAGTGTGTAAAGTGAATCTTTTTTTACGAAAGGGAATATTGTCCCATGAATAAAAAAAGGGTACTTTACACATGAGTAGCATACAAAATTTTTTCTACCATCGAAACATACACGTTTGGCAAGAAATTTTTATCCATAGGATTTTAATGCGATAACAGAGTACGTTAGATACGAGACCTAAAGTTAAAAAGAGACACAACGTATGCCATTCCTTGCGCAGCTTTCCCCTTCCAGCAAGGCGTGGTCACTCGGCGTTCGCTGTCGGCGACCGTCCGATAGTTTAGTAGTTTAGTTTAGTAAGGGACACGTCGCTGAGGACAGATTATTTCTGGCATACTTCATTTTTACGATTTTTGCGAAATTTTCTTTGTTTCTTAGTTACTTTTAATCACTGTTCTATCCGAAAATACAACAGTGATTTTAAAATTATTGATTACAAAAGGCTGTGCGGAAATGATGCAAAATAAAATAACCTGTTTGACCTGTTTCTATCCGCTTACAGACAGTGTTGCCAGGCGATTGTCAGATTTCACCAGATTCTGCGAATTGAAAAGTTGTCAGATTTGACCAGATTTTATCAGCAGTTATGTTTTTTTTTAACAAATTGGTTACAAAAAAATTTATAATTAATAATTTCCACCCAAATCTGATTAAAAACTTAATTTAAAAATAAAAATAAAATAGGAATGGTTCTATGTATTCAATGGAACGAAAACATTAACCGTTTAGCATTGCAAACTTAACTTTAACTTAACATGACATACCTGTTCAATAAAAATTTAAACTGAATACGATATTTATACAACTACTTCATCTTTTACTATAAATGAATGCAGAACGTTTAGCCAAAAGCTTATCTGGAATATTGTAGCAAAAGCAATGTTGGTTATTTTCGTTTGTTTGCCTGAATGCAGTCCAAACTTGTATCAATGTTACTATTTTGCAACAACACTCTCTATCTAACAAACAACACAGTACAATTTAAAAAACCAGTAGAACAAAGCGTCATACGCAATGAGCCAACAATGGGTCTTCTTAAATTGCAAAATTCCTAAATGACGAATAATATGTCCAAATTAATAGGTAGGGGAAGGAAATAATTCAAGAGCAAGACTCAACGCAAGCAAGCGGAAATATGATGCTCGGACTTTATTTTTAATTCGCGTGTACCTATCGCAAATTTTCGACCTTCGGACCTGCTCATTTCGCAGCAGCCCACTGTTGTCGTTCTAATATTTCACTTCACAAGTGCCCATCCGTTCGCTTCGCTCGCTCCGGGGGCGCAACCAAACAAAACTAACCCAATCTAACCCAAGGCAATGCAATGCAAATTTAGAAAAAATAACTTTGAAAATTATATGAAATAGCGCGTACGCATGCGTGAAGGCTGAAAATTGCGGTAGGTAGACGCGAATTATTTTTATATTTTAGAGTAACGCAGTTTTCGGGGAAGTTCCGAACTCTAAAAAATCCCAGCTGGCGTTGTATGCCGTTATAGTATAAATTTACCAAAATACGTACAATACAATAGAGGTTTTTATTTGACTGCAATCCGCATAGAAAAAAATGTAAATTGTACAATATTCCATAAATCACCAGATTTGACCTATAAAATAAACAATTTTCACCAATCAGCAAAACCTTCTCAAAATCACCTGATCTGATGAATTTTCACCAAGTTCGGCAACGCCGTAATACAGAAAGTTCGTCGATCTGCCTCGGTGGTCTTCGTCGCCAACGAAGTTCGTCCTATGCGAGAGCGTCCGCGCGTTTGTTGCTGAATGGAAGGGGAGTAGGGGAAACCAGGGGAATTCCGTCTCTTTCTCTTTTTAACTTTAAGTCTCGTATTTAACGTACTCTGTTATCGCATTAAAATCGTATGGATAAAGATTTTTTGCCAAACGTGTATATGAAAAAATAAAAATAATATTATATTACTTTACGCACTAGTGCGTAAAATACATTATTTTACGCACTAGTGCGTAAAATATATTATTTTACGCCCTGCCCTAAACGTCAAAAAATATGTCAGTAAACGTCAAAAAATATGTCCGCTTTACTTTACGCACTAGTGCGTAAAATAACTTACTTTACGCACTACACATTAAAAAGGCCTATTTTACGAATCTTAGAGAGTGCGTAAAGTGAGTATTTTACGCACGGTTGTAGAAAAAAATCTTATTACCCGATTTTCGCTAACAGATTTTCGAAGTCAGTTGGAGTCATTCTTGTAAAGTTTTTGTAATGGCCACTAATGCGCTGGAAGCTTAAATCATTAATTAATTCCTGACCGGCTCTTCTTTTGTACAATTCACTACGCCACCATCTACGTCTTTTGTTTTTTTTTTTAACATTAAATGAGATGCAATGAGCATCGCACCCCCGCATAACAAAAAACATGTTGCAGCTTTCTCTTTGTTAGACATGTTTTCCACACAAAAACAATGATCCAACTCAACGACCTCTACGAATTCGTTGATCTAACTTGCTGTTCGCGTGGCGAGCGCGTCTCTCGACATGACACGGAGTAGGCGCGCGAGACAACCGCCCTCGTCGGTCGCGTACGCGTAGCATGATACAAAGACTAACTTATATCATGTACGCGTAGCAGGCGCGCAGGCGGCGCGTCGCGTGCGTGTCGCGCGCGTGTTCTGTCAGGTCTGTACGCACCTTTACTTGGAGATATCGCGACGTTGCCGGATGTAACTTTTTATCAAGGCGGGCGATGTTGACGTCAAGTCAAACAAGATGGCGAATAATCGATTTCATCACAGTGGGTCGAAATAACGAAAATGAGGACAACATTTACTAAATATCTAATACTTTCTGCTAGGATAAAATTTTATATCGAGTGATTTTCATTCAAATCCTCTGAATTTGTGTAAACTTTTGCATTTTCTTAAAATCTAAGTGCTCAATTTATTTTAACTAAAAAATGTGATAAAATTCAGTTTTTTAATGTTTCCGGCGAATTTTTATTAAAACTTATTCAGGACGTCTAAAAACTTTAATTAATCAAATAAGAATTTCCTTCAGTTAAATTAAAAAGGTGTAATCAATATTTTTCGATTATTTTAAAGGAAACTTTCATTCAAAACATAGAGGGGATAAACTCTTAGTATGTAGAAAAACCAACGAAAAAGTAAATTCTATACGAATCTCACTTTAAAGCTTCATATTCACTTCCGCGAATTTCGCCTTTTTTTGACAGTTGTTGATTTTTCGCGCGAATGTAAGTTTTGGTCCATACTCATTGACGCGAAATTTCGTCTGCGAATATTTGCTAAAAAGTTCGAATAGTTTTTTTCGGACTCACTCAGTGCTATTAAAAAACTCGTTAACACTAGGATAGATTCTTCAAATGATCATATCACTCTAGACACAAAAAATAGGTTGTTTAAAGCTTATAATAACAATAGTAATATCTTAATGTCCTGGATTCCAGGACACTCAAATATTTATGGTAATGAGGAAGCTGATAACCTAGCCAGAATTGGGAGGGATCTGAATATACCAAAAAATGTTAAACTGGATAAAGGGGAGTGTCTCAATGCAATTAAAAAAGTAATATATAAAAAGTTTGATAATAATTGGAAAAAGAGCTGTCAATTTAAAGGTAAACATTATTCTCAAATAAGTGAATGCTTCCCTTTTTCCAAATGGTTTTTAAAACTTCCATTTATAGAGAGACGGCACATTACAAATATTATCAGAATTCGTACGAACCATTGTTTAACTAGAGAACATCTGTTTAAAATTGGTATACGTAACGATCCGTTTTGTGAATGTGGTTCAACCGAAAATTTAAATCACATATTTCTAGAATGTCCCATAAATTTTGTTCCTCATATTGATATGTATGAAGAGTTCAGAGCTATGGGTGTTAGTCCTCCTTTTAATATGATTATGGTCCTATCTAATATAAGTTTGGATATTTGCAAATTGATAATCGCTTTTTTAAATTATAATCATATCAAGCTTTAAACAAGTCTAAATTTAAATATCTAATTTCTTTCTGTTTTTAATTAGTTCCAGCGGTACTCATTAATACCAATCCCTTCCATCCGACGCAGTACCTTGTGTGTAGCTCCTCCACTGCGCGGGAGCGAGAAGAGTTTTATTGTCCTTTGTTGTATTTGTCTCAGTAACATACACAACCATAATGGGAAATAATGTTTTAGCAGGACTATTTTATATGTTTAAAATAAAGTGAAACGTGTTGTAGTAATAATACAGATCCTGAGGGGTCCAGGAGTTCCGACTCGTCGTACTGGATCTCTCCTAATGTGCTGGCGTATTGCCTTGCAGCAAAGCCAAAAAACACAACAAGAACAAGAACTTCTTTGCGAATTTATGCTTTTAGTGGAATAGGTTTTATAGGTTAGGTCCAAGTACCGGAAGATGTAAGCAAGTTAGTAATATATTTTTAAGTCTAGAATGGCAACTAAATTGCGAAAATCGCATTTTAAAAATATATTTATAACAGAAAATTTTCTTATCTGGTGTCATTTAGCTGGTGGGTATTTCGTAGTTTTAGGATAATTACTAAAAGGAAGCAAACGGATCATAAAATAATAGTATCTCCACTGAAAAAAATTATAATTAATATTATTATCCAATGGTCAAAGTATCTATTCTACAATTTAACTAATGAACCCAATGCCTAAAAAGAATAAACAAATAAATATAGCAAAGCAGTCAAGAAATTTGATGTTAATTCACAATTATGGTAGAATTCATAAAAAAATAAAATTTTTCGCCGCGAATAATTTTAAAGCTGAAAAGTTTATTTCAAAAAAGGCGAAATTCGCGAAAGTGAGTATGAAGCTTAATTATTAGGGTAGAATTTTCTGAATATTTTGTAATAAAATTGAAACAATTAATGTTTTATCAGAAATCCGAGGATTTTTCGAGAAAAGTCACGAAAAAGCATGTATTGTATGTAAGCAAAATTTTACCGAGTGATTGTTAAAAGATTATATTAAATGAATTGTGTTACGTATCATAATTAAAGTTTACACACCTAATTTCAATTACACAATATGAATTAAAAAACTAGACCAAACGTCTCCCTAATAAATCTAAACTTGATCTTTACGAGATATATTTAAC
>MU182037.1:173774-201973 GCA_016904865.1 Pissodes strobi
CCGATAACATACGAGGCGCCCTTTAAGTCGGATTTCTCATCTATCCCTCTCTAATTTGATTGCTCTGTCTTTTTCTTTGTATCATGGGCATTTAAAGATCCTTTACACAAATGGTGCACTATGTAAAAATCGACCTCTCCTATTGGTCGATCCATCTCGTATTACGATATATCTGCGTGATGCAATCCATTTCTATCAAGAGCTCGTGTGGTGTAGAGGTTTAGATCGTTGGGTCTCACCTGGAAAACGCGGGTTCGAACCCCGTTGCTTTTTTTTATTTTTTTTTTAAAGATTATGTTTCTAAACAGCTCTTTTTCTTGATTTTGGGTATGTCTTGGGTTAGATTGGGTTAGCACCTGGTTAGTTTCCTTTTCTTGAGCCCCCGTAGCGACCGAAGCGAGCGGAGGGCCATGCGGATCGACCAATGGGAAAGGCCGATTTTTATATAGTGCACTATTTGTGTAAAGGATCTTATAATGCGTATTATGGCTCTGTCTGTCTTACTGTTCTCTCTTTAGTTTACATTATATACTCTTTGTCAGAAGTTTGGAAACATTTTATGTTGTTGCTGATCTTGCTCCATTCGAAGTTGTTTTTTGCAACTAAAGTTCATAAAACAAAACCTGAAATAAAGCGCCTATGGAATGGATTAACGTTTCCGGCAGGATTTAGGTAATATTAGTGATGCAGATTGAAATCTGAAGGTTCCAGATCTGATTCTGCCTCAACTTTAATACTAATACAGTAATTCCCATGCTGAATATTATTATGGACTCATAAATAATTAATATGTATCCGAACAGTTAAAAATTCACGATAATAATTGATTTCTTAATTTCAATTTTATGAACGTTCTGAACCCGTGCAGTTTGCTTTATTATTTTTCATTGCAAAATTAATTTAACGCCATCGGTCGAATCCGTGTTAAAATAATTCCGTAAATAATATTACTTAAACAAGTAATTTTGTATTTTTCTTTGTGGTTTAAATGTATTCAAGGGCAACCAGTTTAGGTTCAATGGAGCGTAAACTAACTAACTAAAGCTTTAGTTTTCATATTATTACTTTCGCTACTTCATCAGAAAATTTTGATATTAATTAGAAAACATGCATCTTTGGAATTAGAAAACAAGAAAATAAGCCTTTACAATACAGCAAGACAAGAATTGGGGTCCTGGTGCGTCAAAATCAAAATGTAAACAAAAATCTTGCGGTTTAAAAAGAAAATGAAGAAATTGACGAAAGTTTGCATAAGAAATAGTCAAATTTTGCGAATTACATACAAGCACTAATAAATAGCTAGGAATTAAAAATTAAGAAGTTGGGTAATTCCGACGTATATTTTAATCACAATTTTCCAAGGTTTGTACCTACACCACTGGCTACTTACCTCAAATATAAATAACAATAGCATAACCATACTTATCGGTGAAAAGATAAATCCCTATATTTAGCTGTGCCACTTTTCTACATATTGCACATACCAGAACCAGTAAAGTTCCAAATCCACGGAATTTTGCAATTTTCTTTTTTTCACTAGAAAGAGGAAAGAGGGTGTCCTATAGAGTAGTTTAACAGAAAAAATCTGTAGATCCCCCACATTTGAGCCGAAAAAAAGACTCGCGGATGCTGTGACAGTATCGCTACATTCCATGCCATATTTCACTTTTCGAATAGCCCTCCGCTCGCTACCGCTCGCTACGGGGGCTCAAGAAAAGGAAACTAACCAGGTGCTAACCCAAGACATACCCAAAAACAAGAAAAAAACAGTTTAGAAATATAACCTTAAAAAAAAATTTAAAACACCGACGGGGTTCGGGGTTTGAACTCGAGTCGCCGAAGTGAAGGCTAATCATGCAAAACCCTAGACCACCAGGGCACATACAAACGATTGGTTGCATCACGAAGCAGGTTAAATGTCTTTGCACGAAGACATGACCCGCAGGTGCGCGCGCACGCATGGAATGTAGCGATACTGTCACAGCATCCGCGAGTGAAAAAAAGCCCCCAAAGTTCGAGTTTTGACGACAATTGACGTAGAACGGCGAACTTTCACTACTACTTTCCTGCACTTCTCTTTGGTTTCCTTGAAAGCTTATCTTAAATAGAACAAATTAGAACACAAAAGTGGATCATATACTTTTTCTTTATAAAAATCACAAATTAAGTTTAAAAAATAAATTTTTACTTGATTTTGGGTATGCCTTGGGTTAGTTTTGGTTAGTTCCTGTTTGTTGAGTCTCCGAAGCGAGCAAAGCGGCGGCGGAGGGCCATGCGCGAAGTGAAATATTAGTAGAATGATAAAAAATTACTAAATGAGATATGCACAAATCATATATCTTATAGCAACCAGTTGCTAAAATTTCTTTATTTTCACGGCACACCCGGGAAGGTAGTAGCGAAAGTTCGCTGTTCTACGTCAATTAACCTCAAAACTCGAACTTTGGAGGCTTTTTTTCGGCTCAAATGTGGGTGACCCGCAGATTTTTGTCTCTTAAACTACCCTATAGGACACCCCCTTTCTAGTAAAAAAAAAGAAAATTGCGAAATTCCGTGGGTCGTGAACTTGTTAGAAAGCCCTTATCTATAATATAGGGCTTTCTATAGGGCTTTATAACGGACTTTTTGTGTGTGTGTGTGTATGTGATGGGATCGACTACAGGTCAGGTCGCAATTTTGAAGATAGCGACTTGAAATTTGGCATAGAGGTAGAGGTTCACGAACCCTCGGAACCTATTGATTTTGGTTACGATCGGTTAATATACAGGGTGTGAAAACAGGACAAGTTACCGTTTTTTGGCATTTTTGACCGTGCAAACAATGTCAAATGAAAGTATTCGGTAAGACACGTATTTTCTTCATTTGCTCGTTTGCTCTAATTGTTATACAGGGTGTGAAAACAGGACAAGTTACCGTTTTTTGGCATTTACAGATCGCAATTTTGAAGATAGCAACTTGAAATTTGGCATAGAGGTAGAGCTCCACAATTGATATTGAACATATTGATTTTCGTTACGATCGGTTAATATACAGGGTGTGAAAACAGGACAACTTATCGTTTTTTGGCATTTTTGTCCGTGTAAACAAGGATCAACTTTTCTTTTTTTTATGTCAAATGAAAGTATTCGATAAGACACATATTTTCTTCATTTGCTCTTTTGCTCTAATTGTTATACAGGGTGTGAAAACAGGACAAGTTACCGTTTTTTGGCATTTTTAGGTCGCAATTTTAAAGATAGCGACTTGAAATTTGGCACAGACTTAAAGGTCCACAAACCCTCGAAGCCTATTGACTTTGGTTACGATCGGTTAATATACAGGGTGTGAAACGGGACAAGTTACCGTTTTTTGGCATTTACAGATCGCAATTTTGAAGATAGCGATTTGATATTTGGCATAGAGGTAGAGCTCCACAAACCCTCGGAACATATTGATTTTCAATGCGATCGGTTCATATACAGGGTGTGAAAATAGGACAAGTTATCGTTTTTTGGCATTTTTATCCATGTAAACAAGGTCCAAATTTACTTTTTTTTTATGTCAAATGAAAGTATTCGATAAGACACGTATTTTCTTCATTTGCTCTTTTGCTCTAATTGTTATACAGGGTGTAAAAACAGGACAAGTTACCGTTTTTTGGCATTTTTAGGTCGCAATTTTAAAGATAGCGACATGAAATTTGGCACAGAGTTAGAGGTCCACAAACCCTCAAAGCCCATTGACTTTGGTTACGATCGGTTAATATACAGGGTGTGAAAACAGGACAAGTTGCCGTTTTTTGGAATTTACAGGCCGCAATTTTGAAGATAGCGACTTGAAATTTAGCATAGAGGTAGAAGTCCACTGTCCACAAGCCCTCGAAGCTTATTGCTTTTGGCTACGATTGATTAATATACAGGGTGTGAAAATAGGAAAAGTTACCGTTTTTTGGCATTTACAGTTCGTAATTTTGAAGATAGCGACTTGACATTTGGCATAGAGGTAGAGGTTCACAAACCCTCGAAGCCTATTGATTTTGGTTACGATGTGTTAATATGCTGGGTGTGAAAACAGGACAAGTTAAAGTTTTTTGGCATTTTTGTACGTGTAAACAAGGACCAACTTTTCTTTTTTTCGATGTAATTTATAAGTAGAGGTGAAAGTATGTTAGCATTTTTTGTTGACAACATGGTTACCATAGCAACCAATTAATAATATGTATATTATTAATAAAAGGTATAGTACGGTACTTAGGATTGTTTATGAAGCCTAATTTGATACTAAAAAAATTGGTTGCTATGGTAACCAAAAACGAAAGCAAAAAATCGTCATAATTCATCAATCGTACGACTTAGAGATTTGATATTTGGTATTTAGGTAAAGATTTAAAAAAAAATAACGATTGACGTTGACAAGTCGGGTTACCATGGCAACCAATTAATAATATGTGTATCACTAGTAAAACATATAGTATGGTACTTAGGATTGTTTATGAAGCCTAATTTGATACTAAAAAATTGGTTGCTATGGTATCCAAAAAATATATAAAAATTCGTCATAATTCGTCAATCGTACGACTTAGAGATTTGATATTCGGTATTTAGGTAAAGATAAAAAAAATAACGATTGACGTTGACAAGTCGGTTACCATGGCAACCAACAAATAATATGTATATCACTAATAAAAGATATAGTACGGTACATAGGATTGTTTATGAAGCCTAATTTGATACTAAAAAATTGGTTGCTATGGTAACCAAATAAAGTAAAAAATCGTCTTAATTCGTCAATCGTACGACTTAGAGATTTGATATTTGGCATTTAGATAAAGATTAAAAAAAATAACGATTGACGTTGACAAGTCTGCGATTGGTAAGTCTAATTATAAGGGCTTTCTAATTATAGGTCACGGTACGGATAGGAGCGTGGCAATAATGTGTGATCGAAGGTCACACAAACGAGGCCCGAAGGGCCTCGCGCGTGCCGCAGGCACAGGCGGCCACTCCGCTTGTTTAGTATAAGCCACATTTTTTACAAAAATCACTCGAGATATCATATCATCGCAGTTGACTCGATAAATGATAAATGCAAACCATTCTTTGAAAATGGGAATCCTAGTAAAGGTCGTAAAAATCAATGTTGCCAAAGTGCTATACTGGTGCAATTGTGATAAACACAAGGCGGAAACTCGCCTCTAGTGATCAAACCGTCCGTCCTGGCAATTAGGGGGGGGGGGGGGTTCACAAAACGTTGCCCTGACCACATCACAAGGCTTCAGAGTTGCGCGCGCATCACATTGTTGATAAACACCATATCTTTATGATCCAGCGAATTGCTTTCAACTGGTCTCGTAGCGCAGTGGTCAGATGCTATGCTTGTGATATGGCGGCCTTGGTTCAATTTCCGTCGATGCTTATTATTTTTGCTTGTTTCTTTTATAAATTTGGGTTAGTTTTGTTTGGTTGCGCCCCGGAGCGAGCGGAGGGCATTGTATGAAGTGAAAAGGTAAAAATGCAAATGTAAACATTAAACAACGCACGTGTTTGCCAACAATGTGATGCGCGCGAAACTCTGAAGCCCTGTGATGTGGTCCGGGCAGTGCCTTGTGGATTTTCAGGGTTTATTTGCTTTTTAAGTCTAATATTTCATTTCATGCATGGCTCTCCGCTCGCTTTGTTCGTTCCTGTGGTGCAACCAAACAAAACTAACCCAAACAAACACAAGGCATGCCTAAAATCAAGAAAAAAGGTTTAAAAAAATTTCTGCAAAATGTCGATAACGCGTGCGAAAGTTTTTAACGTCTGATAACTAGACGCGAATAATGTTGGATCGTGTTAAAACATAAGCAATTGGCTCTCTTTTTCTTCTATAGACTTGTGGGCTTAATGTTCTTGTATTGTACCCATAAGACGTTTGCGGCTCAGTTTTTCCAGTTAAAAAAAAGAAAGAAAACCAGGGATTCTTAAAGGTACAGAGCATTTATACTGTCAATATTTTACTAGATCTAAAAACACCCCTGCAACTCTGTCGTTTTTGTGCTACAAATATTTTATGTGCCTCACTGCTTCTACCCGAAAAGATTATACCATACCTTAACAAAGACTGAAGATTAGCATAATGAATAATTTTCTGAGTTTTTACTCATATACCTGCCATAGCAATAAATTCGTTTTACTATGGAATATATTTGTTTTAATAACAGCACCTTTGATGTTAGTGAAACCAAATTCAATTTTTTCATGGATTCTCATATTTCGAGCATGCGCATTATTAGTTGGAAACGTCAGAATTATACGGCCAGCTGGGCCGTGGATAGAGTCGAACTAGGATCTAATCATAGGCATATGGATTTAATACACAAATTTCGCGAATGCAGTCCACAAAAAGCACTACAAACCTCGAACAAACAAGATGGTAGTTTTCGCTTTTCGGTTCCTTTTCAATCATCATAATTTTCCTGTCGCCGCGCAGAAAATCAATAATCGAGATCTCATATGAATACAAGCACAATACAAGGCTGTTGCGTTCCTCGTTTTACGGTCAATTCTCGCCAACACTATCTCTATCTCTTTCTCCTTACAGGCGGTATCTTATGGAAAAGAGACATACATATATGCCGAACTGATGTTTTATTTATAAAGGCAGCGTTCACTCATTGAGCGCAGGCGCAAGATAAGAACTCCCAGCTCTCCTATTGGTTGAAGCGCTTGGCTTCAAAACACGTGGAGAGTTGTTTAACTGATTCGGGTAAGGTATAAACTGTGCCGTAGCCCGGGAAGAACCGTATTCGGTGTATTTAATTGTTCGTTAATGAATCAAGGTCCCCGCCATCTGGTGGTTATAACGAAAATCAATGGTTGATTCTCCTTATAACCACAAGATGGCGGGGACTAGGAATTAATAAAATAGTTAAAATTAGTGTCAAATTACAAGTGAAAAAAAGCCCTCGTAAAGACGTGAATATCCCATTGTCTCTAGGAGTCCTGAAAAATCCCTCGAATCGGGATATATCCCTCACGTTGGCAACACTGATTAGACATTCTAAAATAGTAAGCAAAGGCTTTAAGACCCGCCCGATTGATTCGACCAACAGTAAACGGAATGCATCTTTTGAACTATCCTCTCCTACTCTCCTGATTTTGCCCGTAGGAATGGATATGATTGCATAATGTTTGACTCATACCATCGACCATTATTGGTCGATGCTCATACTCATACATTTTGAATGAACTCGCACCAGATTTGCTATTATTTGTATTTATATTTTCGGTAGAATACCTCATTCTATTTAATGTAACAATAATTTAACTATCTGTCCCTTTTATGTTAGAAATGGAAAGGGTTTGTCGATAATGACTATATGTCTGTTTTACAATAACTATTATTTATCATCACTTAATAGACACGACATGAGATTTCCATTATATTTATTGGTTATTGGTTTATCTTTGACCTACACAGAAACAGCTTATTACGTCATTCATGTTGACTTATTTGAACTACCCAAAAGGGTCATTCAATCTCACTAGTGACGTAATGAATCTTATTAGTTAACACACCCCCTAGTTAAAAAATTCATTACCGCACTATTTATCATAACGAAAAACGAAAACAAATTGTTTTTTATTGTTTGATATACCAAATTGACATCGCTACAAATAAAAAACTTTTCTATACACATTGCAATAAGTACCTATTGCTTGGATTGTTGGTGACATTTTTGTAGTGTTTATAAAAACAATGAAAAACGTAAGATTACTTTTGGGCGAGCGTAGATAATATATTTTTTATTACGCATGCATCATAATCAACGATTATCGCACGCTGCAGCGTGCATAAAATGATGTTTATGATGCGCCTACTTTTTTAAAGGTTGCTATAGAAACATTTGATCATGTCAAATGTGACAGATTATATTCGTCAATATATCCCTTAAGTTTAATATTTAAAACATTTTTGAGATTATGATGCATTCGTAATAAAAAATAGCGTATGATATACGTGTATAAAATGCCTTTAAAGCCCTTGCGACTTACAAAACACTCCGCTGCGCGTCGTGTTTTGAAATATGTCGCGCGTGCTTTAAAGGCCCTCTTATACACTTATATCATAATATACTATTAAAATGCACGCCTGTGATAATATATTATTATTATACCCATGTGGTTACACAATAAGGTCGTTTTCTTTTTTTTTTCATTGTTTGATATATTTGTTCTATTGTGTTTCATTTGATACTTCTTTGGTTTCATGAGGGTGATTTTTCAAGGCCGCGTAACGACACAGTAACGAGAGATTCGAGTCGCGATTGAATCGGACTTCTAGATGATTCCTACCCGTTTTACATTATAAGAGATTTTCTATTATACAGTGTGTCCAAAAAAGTATGCAACATATGGGAAACTTCTTTATTATTGGTTTCTCAGAAAATTTTATCCTTGATAAAAGTTAGTACTTGCCCTAAAACAATAATTGAGTATTTCAGATTTTATACACTGCTTTAATAATATAACCTATTCTTTTAGGTGTCTACTTTTCTACTTAGAAAAATAAAATAAATAATATAGCAATTTCATATACCTATGTAATAAAGTTTATTCGCAATTATTTTACATATGACAGTATCTTTGATTATATTTACGTGGGTACCTGGAGCCTTTATTTTTGAAGATAGAAAAAAAGTTTTACACAAAAATTGTAGGTTTTTAAGTGTATATGTAAAATATTAATTAGCATACTAAAATATATTTTTTATATTATTTTGTATCGTTTCGAACATTTAAGAAAAGTAAAATTTTGATAAAATGGCGAATGTGCCGAAAAAAAATTCGTCGGCAGCGCTGCAGTCTTTCACCCCTCCGTGAATATAGATCCACTCTTGAATAAGCCCTCCCCCCAGGACCGTCTTGGAAGTTAAAAATTAAATTCTGAAGAAGTTTAATGCAAAACGGATTTGCACCCGACCCACAAAAAAAATAAATCAAAAAGAGGTTTTTAAAATTTGAAGATGGTATTTTATTTTGTTTTTTCGTTTAAATAAGTGTTCCCTAAAATTGCATGTATAACGTTTTTTAATATGATTTTTCGAAGTGCCCCTGGCACGTCATTATTTTCTATTTCTGTAAGTTTAGAATGTGTGTGAAAGTAACTCCTAAAATTTAACAGCGAGGTTAGTTTGGGTTATCCTGAAAATCTGAAACATATTTTTATCTACCTAAGAAATTAAAAAGCCAACTCGTTACTTTGATTTCTCTGGCACGTGGGAGGGCCCTTTACTTTATCATTAAGCCCATTACGAGCCTAGTGCACAGGGTTCAATGGGAAATGGTGCAACATCAAAAAGAAAATTACTTAATTTTTAAAGAGAAAAAGAGAATAATAGTACTCCACGAAGTGCTATAAGAAGAAAAAATATTACGAAAAAAGCAATTGGTCAATGCAAGAGGTACAGCAAAAAATGTAGCGAGCCCTGTAGACAGTCCAAGAAGGAAAATGCAGTGTCATATGATAATATAGGAGGACGATAATGGCTGTATTCAGGACAATTTTAATAAGTTTCATTCGAAAAGCATATATGTCATTTCCGTCAACATACCTGACGCAGCACCAAAATTTGAGAAATTTCAACAATCAAATAAGAGGCTATTAAACTGTCAATCGTTATAATTATTCAACTGTAATGATACTTAAAACCAAATCAACTGCTGATAAAATTTGCAATGTTAAGGCGGGAACAGACTACGCAAACATTGTTGAGCAACAGTTGATCAACTCGTGAGTTCGCTCAATTTATACGTGTTGCTCAACAGTTGCGCAACTGTTGACAAACTGTTGCATGATGTTCGCTCCCGAGGCGGTACATCAAAGGAAATGTTGACCAACAGTGCGTCAACAGTTTCGCCGGTGTATACGTGCGCAAACTTGTCAATATGCGTTTAGTTTAATTCAGGCATTCGAGATCGGTACATCGGCAGAGTAACGTTCAATTTATTTGAAAATGTCGCACGATTGGTCAGAAGACCAAGTTCTAAATTTGATAGAGCTTATAAGGGAACATTCAAATATATGGAATTCCTAAAATGAAGCTTATAAAAACAAAAATAAACGAACTGACGCATTTAATATTATAGCGACCGTTCTAGAACTATCCCGAGAAGAATTTGAGAGGAAATGGAAAGTTTTGCAAACCCAGTTTAGACGGGATTGTGCAAAAAGCGTCGCAAAATCTGGCCAAGGAACAAATGAATTATACGTGTCCCGTTGGTTTGGATATAAACATTTAATGTTTTTAAAAGACAAGAATACACCAAAACATACAAGAGATACTCAAGAACAAGTAAGTAAACTTTTTTATTTCTTTATAATGATACATATTATTTTATTCCATTCTGTCTTGCCAAGGCACTCTTCACTTCTGAAAAATAATGTACAAATTGTTCTCGAACTTCCTGTGGTACTCTGGTTGATTTTCTACCAATTCTATTTAAATTCATAAATGTAGATGAAGGTTCTGGTTCGTTTCGCCAAGATCCATGAACCAAAATGCCCGTTGAAACATCTTCATTGTCATAGGTTCCAGGGGGAGCATAACAGTCCATGATTGTTTTAGTATTTTGTAAAAAATTATGTAAATAGCAACATGTAAGAACAATTATTTCAGCAGTACGACGAAATACAGACGACATAACGCCAAAAGCATTTCCACTACTCGTCTTGCTCGCGATAATCTGTAATTAAATGAGCGTTTGAACATCCCCTACAAATGTTCGCCGGGAAATGGTTTCATCAGGTTCTCCTGTAGAGGAAACGCATCGTCGTAAACAAATACAAAAGGTGTTGTTCCCTCCTGTTGTCCTGGCAGGAGTTTTTCAGCTGGTAAATTTAAAGTCCCATCATTTAGTTTTCTCGCGAAAAGTGTATTTTTAAAAACACCACCATCTGAAATTCGTCCTTGACATCCCACGTTTACGTATGAAAATCGATACTTTGCATCTACTACTGCCATAAGGACAATACTGAAAGTGCCTTTGTAATTATAATATTCGCTTCCACTTCTAAAGGGGCATTGTAGTACGACGTGTTTACCGTCAATGACTCCTAAGCATTGAGGAAAATTCCATAAGTTTTCATAGTCATCGGAAATTTAGAGCCATTCTTCAGGTGAATCTGGTAACTGAAAAAAAAAACATTATTTAAAAAAAGGATATCCAACTAAGGCCGCAATTGTTCATTAAGTGCCCTATGACCAACATCTAAATATGTACTCTGCATATTATTATTATACCCATACTATAGGCATGTATACTTTGTTTCAGGACTTGGAAAACACGCAATACGAGGATTCATCAGAAACCATCCTTACTGAAGGTTCCTCAAGCATTCTTCAATTACAGTAAGCAGAAACACCTCATGACACAGTGAAGCAGTTGGCAACAATAAGAAAGAAAAGTTCTGGAAAGCAGTTAAACCCTTCGGATCCTCATGATATTGGAATAGAATCAGAACCGTCACAACGAGACACCGTAAGGCAGTTGGTTCCAGCAGGAAAAAAAACCTCGGGAAAGCGCCCAAATTTGTCTGATCCTCAAATGGATGAAGCTTTTCGATCAATAAAAACACTTACAGAAAATCGAAAAGTAAGGGATAGCTTTGAAGTATATGGGGAATACGTGGCAAATAAATTTAGAACGTATGATGCATTTGTTCGAGCTGATGTAGAACATAAAATTAATTGAGTTCTCCATGATGCTGATATGCGAATACTTTATCATTCACACGGGCAGTTTACTCCAAGAACAACGAATTTGCCACTACCAACTGTAGCACCTGTCTCAAGTTCGTTCTCTTACGCAACAGCTCCATCTCCTTATTATACATCAACAAGCATTCAACATCCTTCTGATCAAGATAGTCGAAATGAACATAGCTTTATTGACGCCCTAATTGGATCCCAAGCGGATAACTCTACGGACATTTCATAAAAACTATATTACGTTCTTACATGTTTTTATTTGATTAAATAAGGAAAAAAGAATTTGATTTCTTTTCTTACCTGAATATGATCTGCCAATGCTTCTATAAGGGCTTCGCAAGTTTCAGGAACTATAGTACCAATTAGCTGTTTAGAAATTTGAAATAGATACATTAGACTGACATATGAATCTCCAGTGGCTAAAAACCTTAAAGTTATCATTAATCTTGTTTTCACGCATATGGCTGCCCGAAAGTTTGTATTTTTTTTTACAATTTTGGGTCCAATCATAACGATGAGACTTTCAAATGCGGTTGCATTAACTCGAGTGAAGTTTTTGAACAGCATTTGGTCTTCCATTCTTAGTTCTGGTAAAAACTTCCGTTTTCTGTTTGCGAATATACTTCTTTGCCACCACCGTCGCTTTCTGCAGTTACGCGATTTTTTAATTTTCATTAATAAAAACGTGCACCATGCGAGTAAAGCATCGTCTTCGTCGCACATTTTGGCTCGACTGAACGAACTTTTCAGCAACAAGGTTCGCCGATGTTTTCCAACAATCATCGACGTTTGTTTGCCAACAGTTGATCAACTCTTGCTCAACAGTTGTTCAGCTGTTGCTCAACAATGTTTGCTTAGTCTGTTCCCGCCTTTTGATTTTTGAAAGCAGCTTTTTGTGTGCTTGAATTTCTTTTGCTTCACTCTTACAACCGAAGACATTATTAAAACCAGCGTTATATGTCCCATCACAAACGCGACTAGACCAAGTAAACCAGCCGAATAGCGACCCAACAATCTGCTATCGCTAATAGACAAGATTATGGAAAGTGTGATGTCTACTCAATTACGAAATTTCTTGGAGGTGAATAAACTGCTGTGGACTCAATCGGGATTTTGGAAAAAGCATTCGTGCGAATCGGCAATACAATATGTTTGCTGTAAATGGCGTTCTTATATCCATGATGGAAACATTGTGCTTGTGCATTATGTTTTCATTGATCTTCAGCGTGCATTCGAGACTATAGACAAGAGAACACTCATCCAGAAGTTACAGGCCTGTAGAATAGAAAACGAGGCTCTGAGCAAAGAGAACGATCAAAGAGCGATCTCATGTGACTTGTGGTACCTAAATAATGTCTCTTCAGAAATTATTATTAGAAACATGGGGAAACCCCAAGGTAGTGTCACAGCATATATATGTATATATGCTGTGGTAGTGTGTTGTTGTCCTTTTTATTTGAATATTACATTTTTTATGTCTGTTTGCGGACGATAGGCTAAATTGTGTGTACCGTAAATATTTTAATGTTGAAAAAACCAAATACATGGCTTCCGGCATTAAACAGATTTGTGACAGATTTTTGGGAAATGACTGTAGCATTAGGATAGATACTAATAGAATTGAAAATACATCGGAGATGAAATATTTAGAGAGTGTTTGAATTTTGTGAACTTGAAAAAAATTTGGTAAAAAGTTGTTTCTTTAGGAGAATAACTCAAAATCTTAGTCACTGGAGCGGCCTTCTTGTAAACAATATAATTTCATATCTGCATTTTAATTATTGTAAATCACTGTTGATATCATGTAAAAAGGCTAATATTTAAAAAGACTTCAATTATTAGAAAATAAAGCTAGATAACACATTATTATGTACATGTTACACACCAATTAAATTAATGTTAAGATCATTTGATGGTACTCGATACTCCATACAACAAACAACAACGTATTTGAAAACAAAAATAAATTATTGCCTGCGTATCTGCAAGAAAATCTAATACAGAGGTTCGAGAAACGCTCGTATAATGTAAGATTACGAGATTTTTTTAGCATTGAATTGGCCAAGCCAGAACGGCCCATATGCAAAAGAGACTTTTTAGCGATGTCTTAACACTTTTCAATGCATCAATCAGACGTTGTCGTCAGTTAAAATATTTATAAATGGAGTTACGAAGTTGTATTTAAAAAGATGTTAATAATCATAAAACTGTATATAAAATGCATGGAGTTAATGCTGTCTTTAGAATTAAAGTGCTAGTTCAAGATCGAGTTCAAGGTTATTGTCAAAAACAAACTAATAATATTCTAATTTTACGAAGTAGCCCTGCAAGTATTTCATTTCAGGAGTCGAGGGTACGCATCAATAATGCGTCTTGTGACATATAGGTGTCTACGATTTTTCAAATTTTATTTTTTTCACTAAAAAGGGGGTAACCTATAGAGTAGTTTAAGCCAAAAAAATTGTAAAACAAAAATACCCAAGATACCCGTCTTCAAGATTGGATTGAAGTAAATGAAATTAAGCCAAAGAAAATGTTAGTACGATAATATTTTCTTTGATTAAACGTAGGCGCCCAGGAAACGTTAATTCTGCTGCACAACAATGTGAACAAAATGTGGAAGATGACAGGGAGGAAGAGGATCTCTCACGTGTAAACGTTAGTGCATCAACATTCAAGAAAAAATCACTCTTTTTAACTATTACCTTAGAATCAATGGCGAACTTAAACGCGCGTGTAAAAATGTTTTTATCAAAGTTCATGGAATTTTTGTTGAAGTACGTCGGATTTGTAATCTTTTACTTGAATATAAAAGTCCTTGTGACATGCGAGGTAAAAACCGAAGTGGTAATTCTATTCAGGGAGACGTTTGAAGTAAAGGAAACTCATTATGGGGTAAATTTAAGGAAATAATTAGACGGTCGACATATTGTCAAAATATATGAAATGTTTCTAAAAGAATACCCCTATCTAAAAGATATTGTGAAATACAATTTCTATTACCCTGGAATTGATTGTGGAGTAAAAAGCTCTTGCAGATTGTCAGGCTTTAAAAGCCTGACAATCTGCAAGAGCTTTTTACTGTTTTATTGTATTTGCTAACCATTTTCATTTTTAGTTTTTTGCTTTTCTTGAAAACGGTGTCCGACTAGCCACCGAATAGACGAAATTAGGTACACATTTCATTAGGGTCACTAAACTTGCACTTGTGCAGTTTACATCCTTGAGCCGGGGCCGAAGTGGCTCTATAACAATTCAAACAAAATTCAATCATTTGTGGAGCCAAAGGCAATCAATTCCAGGGTAAGAATGAATCCTCCACAACAATATAGAACATATTTACAACAATTTCTATTATCAGTACTTTAAAGAAAATTTTGGCTATTCATTTGGCAGACCACACGCAGCAAATGCGAAAGTTTAAGTGTCAAAATGAAAGATCCAGGTTTAAGCTAGAATGCCAAAAGGAATGTTGCCGAGCTAATGAGTCACAAAAGAAGAGCGAAGAAGTTTTATTCCACCTTAAAAACGGCAACTAACTATATGCTGCTATATACAGAATCTGCCTCTACCCGTGATACCCGTCCAAGAAGTATTCTACATGCGGCAACTTTGGGTGAATATTTTTTGCATACACGATTTAAAATCGAACAAAGGGAAACTCTACCTGTATCATGAAGGAGAGGCAAATAAATCCCCTGATAAAGTGTATTCCTTTATACTGCATTACGTTCAAAATGATATAACAAGTACTGTCAAAAAACTTCTCCTGTTTAGTGATGGTGCAGCAAGATAAAACAAAAACCACATGAACGAATTCTGATAAATTTGTGCGACATAGGCCAGTTTCAAAAAATCATCCATTATTTCCCTGTGCGTGGCCATTCCTTCCTGCCATGTGACCGCGACTTAGGCTCAATAAAACGACTTCTATGAAGAACCGACCGAATTTATATGCCTCAAGAATATGCCGATTTTATCGTAAAAGCTAGTAAGGTTGGTCGCTTTTCAATACATCAGGTTCGTACTGACGAAATTATTAGTTTCAAAGGCTGGTGGTCACTATCATATAAAAAAGCAACGAACTGCGATGAAACTTCTGGAAGGATTATTCCAAAAGATCAAAGAATACCTCTCAAGATAACAGCCTACAAAGAGTTTATCTACAATATTGATACCCCTGGAAAAGTTATTGCCAAGCCCTTTATCGATGGTGATGGTATTGCCTCTTCCACTTTTACTCTCCGAAAAAGTAATACTGCTCCTGAGATAAAACTTGATGACGTGCAAAAGCTGATGGAATACACCAAAGGATATGAGGTTTTCTATGAAGATATGCTCAAATGGCCGACTACAGAAGCTGATTGTGTCATGGACCCAGAAGGCAAGGATGAGAAAGGCATCAGAACTTGAAGATGAGTAACTCCTTTTTAATGTTTACTGTTTATAACTCTAAAAATTAAGAATAAAAAGAAATTAAAAAAAAAATTTTTTTTCAACCCATTTATTACAGAAACCCCTTATGTAAACATTCCAATTTTTTTTTTCATGGGTTAATTTTATACTTTTTTAAAACCAAGAGGCGGACTCCTAAATAAGTTAAACAATTTTAAATAATGAAAAAAAAATCTATCTATCTAATCAAAATGTAAATTTCTGGAGATGTGGGCTTTCTGAATAAACAATTCAATTCATTGCACCGCAAAGACATCGGTAAACTGAAGACTGATTAGTTTCCCTGCTAGATCTAGCTCTAAGTAAAAGGACTAACCCAAGGCATGCCCAAAATAAAAAAACTGTCAGTCGAAATTTGTGTTAAAACTCGAACTTTGGGAGCTCTTTTTTCGGCTCAAATGTGGGGATCATCCGATTTGATTTGTTTAGCTTAAACTACTCTGTAGAACACCCCCTTTCTAGTGAAAAAAGAAGATATGGAAAATCTTATACAAGACCCTAATATTTACTTTTTCTACAACTACCTCTGAAAATTAAGTTTTTCACACGCCAGACAACCTCTGAAAATGGCGTTTTTCGCACGCTACTAATAAGTTATTTATATTTGGATCCTGTCCCTATCATCCTGACCAATACCTCCTAGGGTATTGGCCTGACAGGATAACAGGTCACTACGATTGTCATCAAGTAACATTAAATATTAAGAGTACCTAGTCTTAGTAGATTTTATTTTTGATGTAAAGATAGTTCGTGTTTCTAATAAATAAAAATTACGTACCTACTTGGTTGCTTCATTTTGCAGTTGCATAAAAAGCGTTTTATAAAAACTCGTTTGAAAACCTTTTTTTCACAACTCGACTTGTCGTCGCCCGTGTGAAAAAAGTCGTGTTCAAAACTTGTTGTCTAAATGACTATTTTAGGGCCCCAAAAATTCGCTAAGGTCTAGAGCCTAACTGAATTGAAAATAGGCCCTGTTCTTTGGGTTCTTTGGCAAATTAACTCTTCATTAAACCAGTGGTAAACTTAGGACCTCATTTCAGTAACCTCGCTGTTAAATTTGCTTCACACAAGTAGATAGGAATAAGCGGTAATAGCTAATGGGTGAGATTATAGGTATAAATAGGTACCCTACAAAAATGGTCAGTATAAATACGTATTAAATTCGTACCAAACAAACTGCGATCCGCACGAAATTAGTCCGGTAATTTGAACCAAATTGGAGCGCTATAGGATGCATACACACAGGATCCTTCCGAAATTCAAGGACTTGACATTTTATATCTGGGAATATTAGGAAATGTTATAATAATTTAAATAATTTTATAACAAAGACTTATAACGTTTCATTTATGTATTTACCTTTCAATGTATCATTTACTTCCTCCAGATGACAAAACACAAAGGCCAGTGGCAGAACGCACAAATTTTCACAATAATTATATGTCGAGCGGCACCTGCAGTTAAGCTAGTGCGAGGGCGATCGTACTTTGATACCGCGACAAACAACTTTAAAACATATCATCATGATCAGCGACTAACTGAACAATCATGAAACAACAAAACAACGACGAGAGACGGAGAATAAAAAATTGCGGATAACTTGCGCTGTTTATTTTGTTCTCATACTTTATTTTCTTAAATGCGGTGCGCATACTCTTCTATTTGGGTCATTCTATAACATTTGATAAATTTACGATTAAGTGCTGTACAATTTACATCATAATTTTCTTAATCGATTCAGAATTACACTTGTTTATATTAGATAGATAGATAGACAGGACAGAATACATATTAATTATCATTTATTTCAAAACCTTATTGTACAATAAAAAGTATTAAATATGTCGGATGATTGTAACATAAGATTGCAATCACAATTAAAACCCCATAAATTAGGTCATGCGTAAAGCCAACGCGATTAAAAACACAGAAAAATTGTACTGGTATACAAAAGAAGAAGTTAAAATGGTAAAATTTTAATTTACTGCATTAGATAAGCTTCAACTAACTAACGATTATATACTTGCTAATGGAATATGTTTCAAGCTGACAAAGATACTCGAAAAGACTTACAAGGTGCTTAAAGTTTGAAGATAAAATTAAGTAAAAAATTAAATTAAATAGAATATTTACTGTGCTTAAAGTCGTCAAAAGGAAAAACACTACAAAAATGATAATTTATTACGAATATTTTACACTTGTCAATTTCTTCGTGAATTAATTCGAGAAGTAACTTCAAGGTAAAACGTTGTAATGCAATAGATAACTCGGGTCCCAATTAAATTCATGAAGTTCTTCAAGAAGTTATTCATGAAATAGGGCAGGTTCTATTTTTCCGTCAATTTTTGCGTAAATTCAAGCGTGCCAACCTTTAAGATTAGTAAAATTAGCTCGTTTGGAAGTGAAACTTCTTTACGCGCCCTGTATCTGGAGAGTAAGCTGGTGAACGCGCGCCGAAAAAGTTACGAAATGTGTGATGCGTTACAAAATGTATGACACTACAGTAGAAAGAAAAAAACTATTAAGGAAAGATTCCTTCCCAACGTCAGAAGTATTAACACAAAAAAAAGGACGAGTATCAGGAGGAATTAGTACGGAAGTTTACACCAAACTCTCTTGAACACAAAAATATAGACGAATTGGCCGAAAAAATAACTAAAGACATTCAAATAGTTACAAAGAAAATATGTAGTAGAGTGAAAAACCAAAAAGAGGCCAAATTAAAACCACAGAAGATAGAACTAATAGAAAAACGCAAAAGAACCAAAAGAGTACCCTAAATGCAAAAATTAAGAAAAACATTAGGAAAGGATTAAGAGCACACAAAACGAAACAAATATTAGAAACAATAGACACAATAAAAATATGAAAGTGCTGAAAACAAGCAATTCCATCGGTAGACAAAAAAATCATAAAAATAAAAAACGAGAGTGGAATGTTAATCAAGGAGAAAATTACTAAGAAAATCCAAACATTTTATGAGAAACTCTACAGGTCCACCATTCCAAACCCTAGAAGTAACCCCAAACACATCCTAAATAAAGGCTCAGAAGATCTTCCTGAAATAATACAGTCCGAAATTAGAGTCGCTTTCATACAGTTGAAGAACGGGAACCACTCTAGAAGAGGCGATAAGACTACTGCT
This sequence comes from Pissodes strobi, assembly GCA_016904865.1. Classification (NCBI taxonomy): domain Eukaryota; kingdom Metazoa; phylum Arthropoda; class Insecta; order Coleoptera; family Curculionidae; genus Pissodes; species Pissodes strobi. Next base: position 193,106 of record MU182037.1, read on the forward strand.
GAATAAATGGCTATTGGAAGGACAAATACCGAAGCCTTGGAAAAATGCGGAAGTCATTCTGCTCCATAAAAAGGGGGACATAGCAAATATAGAACATTACAGACCCATAAGCCTGCTGTCACACTTTTATAAGTTACTAATTAGAATAATAACAAATCGATTGACAGCGAAGTTGGATGCGTATCAACCAGCAGAACAGGCGGGATTCCGTAAGGGATTCGGCACCATCATCGAGCACTTACAAACAATCCGGACGGTAGTTGAAAAAACAACAGAATACAATATACTGTTGCACCTAGCTTTCGTAGATTACGATAAAGCCTTTCGCAGTGTCGAAACGTGGGCTTTCTTGACAGCTCTAGACGACGCTAGAATTTACTCTAGATACTCTGCCCTCATTAAGAATATATATGACGGAGCTACTCTACACGTAAAAATAGACGAAGATCAAGTAACCGAAAAGATAAGCCTTAGCAAGGGCGTGATACATCAGGGGGATACCATCTCGCCTAAGCTGTTCACCTTGGCGTTGGAAAATGTGTCCAAAAAACTAGCTTGGGTCAGAAAGGGACTAAAGATCGATGGAAGGACAAGAACATATATATAAATACATTTAAAACGCAAAACGTACGACAGTTGCAGACTACCAGTGGCAACTTACGGTCTGGAAACTATGGCAATAACAAATAAGGTGGCAGAACAACTCAGAGTGACTCAACGAGCCATGGAAAGGATTATGCTAGGTACAAGATTGAGAGACAAAATTCCGAAATATGCCGAAGAACCAAAATAACTGATATCATGGAGAAAATAGCGAGGCTAAGATGGCAATGGGTGGCACACGTTTCATTAAACATTTATTGATCTTTTTCTTTACAATGTTAACTTACTCTACTTATAATCTAACGTCTGGCCTAGGAGCTTTTCGGCTCGCCAGAGGCTTTGAGCACAAGCTCACCGTAGATCAGCATAGAGTAATAGCAAATTCTGTCTGTTATTCAAAATTACTTGGGCTGTTTTCTGAGAACTACTTCTCAAGCACTACAGCTTTCATATTTACATATTTTTTTTCTACACAGTGGCACAAAAAAGTTAAAGGGGGTGGGAAAATAAAAATGACCCTGTACGCTTTGTAAGCATGGTAGTCTACGAGTTGGCCATAGACCTACGCGATACGTTTTATCATTTAAGCATTTTTATTTAGCGATTTTGGAATTTAAATAAAACTATGTTTATTGAATTAAGAATATAGGAGATACTTATTTAGAGGATTTTGAGCAAGCGGTTGTGCACTTTTTTGACACCCTACTGAAATTAGTTGGTTTTAATTTGTAAGAGTAGTACGTAGTAGGTTAAATTATATTTATTTAAATAAAAGGCATTTTTTCTTAATAGGTACATTTTATTTTGTAGATAAATGAACATAACAAAATATTTTTTTTACTACTAACATGATAAATCACCATTATTTACTCCATTCCTCAAATGAGAAGTAACATTTCTCACCATAGGTAAATAATAATATTAAAAAAAACCTAGGTCAATAATGAAACGGAAACGGAAAATGTCAAAATTTCAAACTTGTTAGTTTGACAACTAGTTGTCATTTCGGATTATTTGAAAAATGAGTAGGAAATGATTAATTTCAAAATCTAATCAATGCAAATAATGATAAGGATTGTATCAGTGCTATTAGTAAAAAAATTATATACAGTATGACTCACTTCTCATGACTCCCCATAATATTCTTATTAATAATGCGATTTTGTCAAAATTTAGATGGAAAGAAGGTACTTTGTATGTATGGAGCTGTCAGGAGATTATGTTACGATATCTGTCAGTTAGACAACTGAACTTCCAGGCTACCTGATATTTCGAACTATTTGAAAAATAAGTAGAAAATGACTAATATAAAAACCAAATCGAATCAAATATGGTAATATATCAGTGTTAGTAGTAAAAAAAATTCTATATATACCTCGGTTGAGAAGGCCATTATTAACCTCGCACATTATATCCTTTATAAAAGTGCTCGGTAAATAATGGCTTACTTCTCAACCTAGGTATATAATATACTATTATTTTTATGTAGGCCAAAAAGAATTCACAGACAACCGTTAAATTAAAATGTAAAGAAAACAATAACTGGGTTTCACCACAATTGCTTACCCTCAACTGGTGAGGTCATGATTATAGGACGTCAGTGGTGATGAGGATGACCCCATTTTAAGATTTTCAAATTTTGATATATAGTAAAACTCAGAAATACTAAACTAGTAACAATTCATTATTTATTAATAGATTTAGTAATATAAAATAAATATTTCAAAAAAAATGTGCGCATTGAACGATATAACCTATAAAATATGTAATATGTACATATTTGATATTAAAAAAAAACATGTGTAACTTTTGTGCTAAAATATATATTGAAACCTTAGAGAATATTAGTTTAACAAAAGAAAACTTATACTAGAGGTACATATCTAACTTATGAGAATTAGAACGTATTCAAAAATATAATATTACATAAAAATCACAACTGATTGTTATAGGCAATCTTCACAAATGCTACGCGAACAAGTGCTGCATATTGGCTATTTGCAAGTGATGCAAACGATTTTTGTTTTTTTGTCTTTCTACGAGGACACTTGGAACATCCAGCGGTGTAACTACAGGGGGGGCCTAGGGGGCCCAAACTAACCCAGACATCGCTAGCCCCCCCCCCCCCCAGGAAAAGTCTGACTTTGATGTTTTGTCAATATCGCAATAACGGGCCCACCCTAGGCTCCCCCCAGATTAGGTGGGTAGTTACGCCGCTGGGAACATCTCACTCTTTTGTACAATTGTTGTTTAAATCCTCGAACAATGTCCTTATTCAAAACCCTAGCTATATTTTGTCTCTGCCACTAAAGTCGCTCTCTTCTTGGTCCAAGATACTTTGTGCCTATTCCCCAAAGCGTATGTCGTCAGCCCTCATATTATTTATATGGGAGAAAGCCATTTTTTTCTGAAAATAAAACTATTCATTCAGATTCTGACCTATTTTTCACCACATACAATATTTTAAAAATGTTTCGTAGTTAGTGACGTGGGGCGTGGGGTTACACAGACCCCGCGGCATAAATATCAAGGAATGAAAAAATAATTCTTACCGGTATAAATACAACTATCTCGCTGCCTGGCGTACGACACACTAAAGTCTAACTAAACCAAAGGTACATAAGCGGGTAATACGCTCGAGCGAGAACAGTAGCAACTACGACAAATTTGAAACACGATGAGGTCCTACCGACCCCATCTCATCTGTTACGGGTTAACTTAATAAAAGAAAGAGACTCCAACTATAAAAGCTATAAAAAAAATACGTTAAACATGGTTTGCTGCTTAAGATTTAAAAAAATTAAAAAATACTGTTCATAACAAAATAGGGTATCTTAAAAACGTGATTTTTGTGAATAAATGGGTGCGTGCTAGAAGCAATACAAAGAAACAAAGGGATATTATTAACCAATTTATTAAGGGTAAACCAAGTGGGGAAACACTACAAGAAATTGAAATAGACAACAAAATAATAAATAATGTAGAAGATATAGCTAATTAACTTAAATGATTACTTTTCAAATATAGGCACGAATATTATCAATGAAGTTATAGATGAAAAAAATGACCGGAACTGCCAATCATTCTTTAATTAGGTCAATTGTCTAAGTATTTTTTTTCTTAAAGCCTACCAATAACGTTGAAATTAGTAATACTATATTAAATAAAAAATAATGCAGCTCCTGGTTCTTGATATACTGAACCTTAAGGAAAATATATTGGAAATCTTGGTAAAACTAATTAATGAAATTTTTGTTTCCGGTATGTTTCCCAATGAGCTTAAAGTGGTCAAGGTCTGTCCTATACATAAAAATGGCTCCAAAAAGTTTCTTAATAATTACAAGCCGATTTCTCTTTTAAGCCTATTTTCTAAGATCGTAGAAAAGATTATAAAAATGCAAATATTAAATTTTTTAGAGAAATATATCACTCCCGACCCTTACCAGTATGAATTTCTCGGAGTAGCACCCTTAGTGCCACTGCTGTTTTAATAAATTATATAACCACTAACCTTGTCAAAAAGAGAACGGTGCTGGGAGTGTTTGTAGATCTGAGAAAGGCTTTCGATGTCGTTAATGATAACATATTGCCATATTATTAAACAAGCTAGAAAAAATGGGGTATCGCGGTGTGATACTCTCTTATTCGATCCTATTTGCTAAATCGAGAGCAATACGTGTATGTAGAAAATACACCCAGTACTGTGCTGAATGTCGGGAGTGGGGTTACTCAGAGCTCAGTTCTGGGACCTCTACTTTATTCCCTATGCTTAGTTTGAGCTTGGCTAATTTGAATTCTCGTTATTTCACCTTTGCGGACGATACGGTCTTGTACCTATACAGTGTGGCCCAAATTGGGTATACATGTATGGGTATCTTCTAAACTATATGAGATAGAAAAATGGTTAAATGGCGAAAGTTGTAGGCCATTCAATTCCCAATTCAACGCCATTTTGATAACGATTTTCTCTCTTTTTGTTTTTGAGATATTTTGAAAAAATCAAAAAGTTGTATTTTCGAAAAAGCGCTGTACTTTTTTTATTTAAACATATTTTTAAAATCTGTAAAAACGTTGTTAGGACAACTTTTTACGCTCGATGCACCCATGTAATTAGTTTTTAGTTCTGACGTTTCGGTTCTGAGAAACCATCATCAACTTCGTTTTTTCTTATGGCGGTCATTTTGTTTTTTAGCACATTTAAAAAGAACATATTTTTTCCTTTCTTATGATGTATAACACTTTATAAGAATATTTTATTTTTATGTCAAAAAACGACAAAGTTAATTTTTAACTGAGTTGGCCATGACGGCGGAGGCCATTTGCGTAATAAATGATAGTGTTGTTATGGTGATTCGGCGGCATTTAAGTCATTTTACTGAAAAGTGACATTATTCAGTCAAAACGCTATTTGGTAGTTTTTGTTTAAATTTTCATAAATTTTGATTTCTAAATATCGCCACGCGATATGCCAGTGAAGAAAAATATGACATATTAGAATGTTATATTAAATGTAATAGAAATACAAATCTTGCCACCGCCGACTATTTGGACCTGTATCCTGAGAGGCAACAGCCAAGACTATTCACGAGGCTTGACCTGAACTTAAAAAATTATGGAAGCTTTGAAGTACCAACGCCAAAGAAATATCAGAAGGGCAATCAAGCTCGTGACGATGACATTAAGGATATTTTAATGCGAACCCGACGACGTCGACGAGAGTACGTGTGAGGGAAATACTTATACCAAGAACTTCTATCCAAACAGTCCTTAAAGAAAACAAAGATCGTCCTTATAAACCTACTATTGTTCAAGTTTTAAAGGAAACAAACCCAAGGCGATTATGATTTTCAAACTGGTTTGTAAACCAATGTCATGAAAACCCCAATTTCAGTATGAAGATTATTTGGACCGACGAAACGTTTTTCAGCAACTGCGGAGCATTCATTATTGTGAATATCCATTTTTGGGCCATTGATAATCCTCACCAAGTGGCTGAACGTAGGCCACAAGTAAGAGTTGGCTTTAATGTCTGGTGTGGTGTGTACGGTAAGTCTACACAGTCCGCAAAATATTTACAAAGTCAAATAGTACAATTTGTTTTTAGATAATCAACTTATAGGACCATTCATTTACTATTAAATAATGTTATATCAAACCGGGATCCTGTAAATTGGCCAGCTGGGTCCCCGGATATTACACCCCTCGGTGTAATCTTTGGGCAAAGTTTACAGAATAAATATAAGTTGCCTCGCTCACTGTCGAAACTTTAATGCATTGAGATCACAAGCGTGCGGCAGATACCTGCATATTCTGTAAACTTTGTACTTTGTACCGTCAAATACCGTGAACAACTGTGTATGCGTATGCATCGGCGGTGGCTGGGTCCTCAAACGGGACGAGGTGGTGAGGTCTAGCCGGTTTCGCGTGGTTAGATTAGTTAGTTTGGGTATGTTAATAGTAGTAAGTTGTAAAGTAAGCAGTTATGAACAGAAACCGATACTTATATATAGAACGATAGTTTGGAAATTAATAGCAAATATTGATTTGTACGGCAACCGCCCTCCGTAGCAACTGTTGCTAAAGCCAACTCAATATTGTTTCAATATTATTTTGTCATTTGTTCACATGGATTCCCAAGGCTTCTATAATTTCATAGGTCCATAACAGACTTGTCTTAAGGCTTGAGTCTTGACTGTCAGGATTGAGTTCCAAATAACTGGCGGTGCTACACTTGTATTCCTATTGCATTTAATATAACATTGTTAACATATTGATATTTTTTAATGATGTTTGGCAGGGCAGCTAATATTAAACTTACCTTTTAACAAATATTAATAAAAACAAAAATTACTAAAAATGAAAAGTTAAATTCGATGTTTGTCTGATCAATGTTTCGTATATATTTCAGTAAAATAACTATGAAACACTAGCAATATTTGTTTTGTACCGCAAATGGCCTCCGCAGTCATGGCCAACCCAGCTAAAAATTAAATTTGTCGTTTTCTGACATAAAAATAAAATATTTTTATGAAGTGTTATACATCACAAGAAAGGGAAAAAAAAGTTTTTTTTAAATATGCTAAAAAACAAAATGGCCGCCATAAGAAAAAAAGAAGTTGATGCTGGTTTCTCATAACCAAAACGTCAGAACTAAAAACTAAATACATGGGTGCATCGAGCATAAAAAGTTGTCCTAACAATGTTTTTACAGATTTTAAAAATATCTTTAAATAAAAAAAGTACAGCGCTTTTTCGAAAATACAACTTTTTGATTTTTTCAAAATATCTCAAAAACGAAAAAAGATCAAATCGTTATCAAAATGGCATTGAATTGGGAATTGAATGAACTAAAACTTTCCCCATTTAACCGATTTTCTATTTCTTATAGTTTCCAAGATACCCATACATGTATACCCAATTTGGGCCACACTGTATACAGCAGTGAAGATGATTTTGACCAGTGGACTAATGCAATCAATGAAGGTATTATGACTGGCTTTTAGAAAATAATTTAAAAATTAATATAGACAAAACTAAATTTATGTTATTTAAACAAAAAAATAAATATGTACCGAATATATTTGTAAGACTGAATAATGTAGAGCTAGGAAAGGTTAGTAATATTAAATATTTACGGCTCGTCCTTGATGAAAGCTTAAGCTGAAATGCCCATGTTGACAATATAACAAATAAAATTATACCATTAACTGGTGCCTTACATAAATGCAAATACTTTTTGACTACAAATGTCAAATACCAAATCTATAACTCGTATTTTCTTTCTGTGATAAGATATCTAATTATAATAGGGGGGTCATGTGGTGTTATTTTAGATAGGATTAAAATATTACATAACAGGGTCTTGAAGATGCTGTTCAACTTGGATTGGTTCACTAATAGCGACATCCACCTTAAAATTACATCATATTAATATTATCCTGAAAATTGAACAATCAAAATTTATATTTAAAGTAACAAATAATAAATTACAGAGTAATTCTACTATAACATATATAAAACAGATTCACAAACATGAAACAAGAAGCTTAATCAATAATAATATTTATCTAGGAAACGTCAGAACCAGCGTTGCATTAAAAACTTCTTTTTCTGAGGCTACAAAAACATTCAACGTAAAAGTAAAGGACGTAAGATCCTACATAAAATTTATTAAGCTAATAAAATCGCATTTTGAACACTATCCTTAGACTCACATTGTAGCTTTTTGTTATAAAAAATTAGATGATTATTCATCATTGCCCTAGCATGCTGTTGATTATTACTGTTCTCTGGTACCAAGGCTTTAAGCATTGCTTAGGAGATACCTGCATTCGAGTATTGTGTAGAGATAGTTTTTAGAAACCATTGTAAACATAAAAAGAGGATACTCGAATAAAGGATTTGTTTTAAATAAAAAAAAGTACGTTGAAGTATTATGCTAAACACAAATATTTTAGATTTTAAATAAAATTTGGACAAATCTTATTGGTGTTTTCAAATTATTGATTTTTGCTTTTGTTTACCAGCCTTAACCTTAGTGAAAAGTCTATACAAAAAAAAAATAGTGGAAAATTTTTGCATGGATGTACCTAATAATTGCGTATTCTTACAAATGTTAATAAACTTTTCAATAAAGTTACTTTTTAATATGAAAGATTCAAAGTTCATTTGAAACAGAACCTCTAATAATGATACGAATTCAATAAAATTATTATGAGGCATATTCAAATTGCCAAAAGTATCCAAGTTAGCGTTTTCATATGCTTTATAATAACAAAATAAAGAAGAGTCATCGGTATTTTCATACGATTTTGAGTATACCTTACAAATTTCACAAAAATGTTCCTCAAGACATTTTTTCATCAGAACCTGCAAAATACCTAAGAATTTTTTTTTTAAAGAATTGTTATTTTGATAATCGCTATCTATTTTAAAAATATGGTTTGTTTGTGGTAAAATATTAATCGACAGGACATTTTGTTCGTATATAGGTGTAGGATTGACACAATAATTACCGTCCTGCTGCCTTATAAGTCCGAAAAAAATCTCTACACAGTCTTGATTGAACCACCTCGCGAATAAATAATCAAAATTATATGAATGCAGAAGTGGCCACCATAGCAGGCGCGGATCCAGGAATATCTGAGGGGGGGGGGGGCGCAATTTAGAATAAACGGACAAAACGCACTAAGAAAAAAATAACAAAATCAAGCAACTCAATTATTATATTAAATATTTTAGTTCAAGGGGGGGGGGGGGGGGAAA
>MU182037.1:202073-222147 GCA_016904865.1 Pissodes strobi
TTGAAATTTGAAACCCAATAATAAATTTAACTTTGTTAGTTATATTTCTCCCACTTTTATCGTCAACAACGTTTGATTGCCTGTAACTCAACCACTGTTTTCAATTTCTTAAATGGTAGAGCCTCTCCGGCTCCGGCTTCAGGGTGTAAAGAGCCCAGTGCTAACGAAGCTGAAAAACCTAAAGAAAACTGGAAAACGATCGACGTTTCGAGGATCAAATCTGTCCCCGTCGTCAAGAACGAACAAATCTGAACATGAAAATGATTAGTAAATATTGTCAGTAAAAAGCTATCGCAAAAATTGTCTAGTTTTGAATAGATTTTCACAAGATGACAATAATAATAATTATTATTATTGTCATCTTCTCAAAGTCTATTCAAAACTTGACAATTTTTGCGGTAGCTTTTTACTGATACATTTACTAATCATTTTCAGATTTGCTCGTTCTAATTATAATAATTATTATTATTGTCATCTTGTCAAAGTGTATTCAAAACTTGACAATTTTTGCGATAGCTTTTTACTGCTACAATTACTAATCATTTCCACTTTCAGATTTGTTCGTTCTAATTACAATCATTATTATTATTGTCATCTTGTCAAAGTTTATTCAAAACTTGACAATTTTTGCGATAGCTTTTTACTGCTACAATTACTAATCATTTCCACTTCCAGATTTGTTCGTTCTAATTATAATAATTATTATTATTGTCATCTTGTCAAAGTCTATTCAAAACTTGTCAATTTTTGCCATAGCTTTTTACTGATAACATTTACTAATCATTTTCATTTTTAGATTTGTTCGCTCTTGATAACGGGGACAGATTTGATCCTGGAAACATTGACCGTTTTCCAGTTTTCTTTAGGTTTTTCAGCTTCGTTAGCACTGTGCTGTTTACACCTTGGAGCCAGAGCCGAAGAGGCTCTAGCATTTAAGAAATTGAAAACAGTGGTGGAGTTACAGGCAATCAATTGTAATTGTTGCATTTCAACATCTAAATGCATTTTTTAATTAAATTGAATGTTTCGGCACACCGTTCTACTGTTATATTTAAGAGGATGTAGGGCGCATATATTTCAATATTTTTTTCCTTGGCTATTGAAAATGTCCATCATGGCGGAGTCTTTATTTTACATAAAACATGGCGCGATCTACATTAAAACTGATTACAAATTTATAGAACTATAGAACAATTTAAATCTTACAAGCAGCTTTTATTTACCACTTTAAATACAATTACTCTCGCAGTAGCCTATTTACTCTCCATTTTAAAACTAAAAGTTGCTTTAATATATTCATAGTGTTCAAACTCGTGGTCTTATTGATTTAAAGTGGTCTGGTCTGGCACGCGAATGAACTCTTAACCTTACAAATTGTGCCGGTTTTGTGATTGCTGCATTTAGTGCATTTTCATCTCTTGTGTGCCTAATTTAATTGAAAAACCATTAAGTTTTGCATATTACTGTTACATTTTGTTACATTAATAGCATTTATAACAAATGGGGACACCCGAACAGCGGTTTCTGGATTTAATGTGGAATTTTATTGAGCATATCGTCTTAAGATAAAATAGGTTTCTTAATTGGTTTTAATGAGTACATCAAGGGCACTCCATAAAACTACATTAAAACTATTTGTTCCAAAATTAATTGTTTTAAATCCAACTTGCTATTTAATTCTTTAAAAAGGCAAATTATTTTTAAAATAGTCAGTGTCAAGAGTATTATAAAACCAGTATAAGATCAATAGGGCATTAAGAGCAAATAGTTTTTTACTTTGATTTAAAGAGTGCATTAAATCCTTTGCATAAGAATAAGTGGTCTTAAAGAACTTTTTCTTAAGGTGGCATTAAAACCAATATATTTTTATTGAACATATTAAAGCATTTTTAAAATCTAAATAAATCAAAATTGTCTCACAATTGTTACTTGGGTATATAATTGCAATTATTTTGGGCTTGTAACTGTGCGATATGCCGCTAATCGTTTCTATTTGGGACAAAACCCCATTCTATTAGATGTAAACAGTAATCTCTCTCATACCATTGTAACATATTTAGTGTGGGTAAGTCTGTGCCCACATCTCTTAATGGCCATATACAGAGTCATTCAGATGGAAATCAACCAGTTTGATAACTACCTCTCTAAACCTGCTGCCACAGACAACACAGAAATCCAGAAAGTCGATGGAATAGATGTAAACTGAACGTAAATTATAATTGGACGTCCGGTCATCAATGGCCTAAAATTAAACATATTTAGCCTCTATGTTGAGATTTGAAACCTTTGGCAAAATACACTAAAACAGAATTTTGTTCTCAATACCGAAACAGAATTTTTGCTCTACGCATGTTTCGCTAATCATGTTAGCATTATCAGAAGATGACTAAAATATTTAGCCTCCTAGTGAACGTTCATAATGTACTTGTGCTTTCAGGGAAATAGTCTATAGAAATTGAAATACAAAAATATTACATTAGACTATTTCTTAAAAAAGTGCAAAAATGTACTCATATAGGGGGAGTATAATAAATACCACACATATATATTTGTATTTATGTGTTTAATGGCAAATAGCTTAACTATACAATAACACTTACATATATCATAATTATAAAAGTAAACATTATGTACACATTGCTACACTTAATATAAAACATAAGGTGGCTAACTCGAGAAAATATTGAATCTGTACAAAATAATTTGGTACATTATATTCATTATTATACATTTAAATCACAGACACTAAATTTTTATCTGGCCTTTTTGTATGTACAATTTTGTATAGAATGTGAAAACACCGCGACAGCAAATATCTCTAAAGTTTGATATAAGCGGGATAATATTGTGCATTTTACATAATAACACTAGTTAAATTTGGAGTGTTCAAACGGTTTGGTAAATTTCAATTTTGCTCTTAAAAATAATTCACAGTTATAGGACAAACATATTGGGCACGTCATTTCGCTTAAGCGACGATCCGTTTTGACACATCTTTGATAATATTAGAAGAGTTGTGAAGCCTGCTGGATATTAAAAGATTTTTTTATTTATAATATTTTATCTTATTTAAAATTTCAGTGGCGGTTGCTATAAATATAACTTTTTACAATTGCCAATAAATATCAATAACAATGTTGGGGTGTGGAACCTTCGGCAAAATGCACTAAAATAGAGTTTTATCCACAATACCGAAACAGAATTTTTGCATCCGACGCGCGTTTCGCTATCCATGTTAGCATCATCAGATGATTAAAACTCAATCATCTCCTGATGATGCTAACATAGTTAGCGAAACGCGCGTCGAGTGCAAAAATTCTGTTTCGGTATTGTTGATAAAACTCTGTTTTAGAGAAAATATCAATGATAAACGAAAAGTACATATTAGTACACTAACTCGCACAGTTTCTTAAAATATCTATATATGATAATATCCAAAGCAGATGCAAATTGACCAAATAATAAAAATAAATCGTTTAACGCAATAGAAACTTTGTAAACATACTTGAGGAAAAAAACGCACACATTGAATTATATAAGCCGGAAGACTGGAGGATTAAATTAGATTTCAACTAAATTATGAATTGGGGACAGTGAATCTGAGACAAAATGGGTTTCCACCCTTTATAAATACAGTAGGATCAAGTGGGCAAATGCCGGTCAAATGCCAGTTGCAACTTAACTTCACCATTTGGTAACAGTGTAATACGTTACTTCGTACCAAAATAATCGATATTTTATCCAGGCAAACCAAATCATTCCGCTCGTGCCAAAACTTTTAGAAAAACAGACGTATAGATAAATTTGGTGGTTTTGATGTAATATTTACGGTTACTAAAATAGTCACTCTTGGGATGGCTTCTTTATTTTATTTATTAACCTACATGGTAATCATGATTCAAATATACATATTTTTTTTTTTGAATAAAATTATAAAAATATTGTCACAAGAAGTTAATATGCGTGGCATTAAAACATTATGCCCCTAAATCTAGCTAGGCTATCCTGGCATCGCGTCGCGTCGTGTCGGTTCCGGCATAGATGAATATAGCTTTAGCTATATTCATCTATGGTTCCGGGAATGCAAGTGTTTTTTAAATTTTTGTTTGGATTTTGGGCCTTGGGTTAATTTTTATTGGGTTTGCTTTCAAAGCGAGCAGAGGGCAATGCATGGTGATTTAATATTTGAAGATACATGGCAATAAGTGTAATATTAAGCCTTTCCTGAAAATAGGACAGCGATTTAAGCGATGGGCTTACTGGCTAGATTTAGTGATGAGCGAGACTGGTCTTGATCTTGTGTTCTTGGTCTTGCAGAAAAAGCAGGACCAAGACCAAGACCAGCTCTAGGTCTGCAAGACCGAGACCAAGACCGAGCAGTGCAATACTTACGCAAGACCAAGACCTAGTATTGCAAGCACTTACGCAAGACCAAGACCTAGCATGCAAGAGTCTTGCGTTTTATTTTCGCAATTTTTATTTGTTAACATATTGAGACGCCACTAAAACTCACCGGATCCTGGCCTATCAGGTGATGGGTCCGCCCACCCCACGTGACGTCACACTTTGACTTTAGAGGTTAGCGGTAAAAACAAAAACAACGTTTTTGTTTACATTTTGTCAAGATGTGTAATTTTAACGATTTCTCCGTTAATTTGCATTATTTATGAATATTTTTAGATAGATACTTTCTAGAGACATATTTATTTAGTGTGTTCAAGTATTCTCCGAGTAATAGGACTCAAGGAAATACTATTACATCGAGAATAATTTAAGACTGTTTTGGTAAGTTCATTTCTAATGTATAGATTATAGATTTGTTTTCAGATTTAATGCTATTAAAGTAATATTTCAAAATAATTTCAACTACTTACTTAAAAGTTTGTTCGAGTTAATGTAGGTAATAAGTCTACTAATAGTACTGGTTTTTTCTGATTTGCAGGTACAAAGTGGATATAATCTCATATTCTTTAGTGCTTGAAGCGATACATAAAGATGGATATCTTGAAAAAATATGTGTTAGGCATACCTAGATCCATATAATATCAAACGAAGACTGTTCTGACAGAATTTCCACACAGATTGTAATTTATTTAGACCATACAAAGAGACAGGCTCATACAAAAAGGGCATATAGGTACAATGGAGAAAATGAAAACAAGTATCGAAGCTACTTCTCGTAGTCTAGTCTGCTTGTGAAGAAAGCAGCTGTAGTCATTGACATCTTACATTTTAGTATCTATATATACTTGGAAAGGTAACTAACATTGTTATAATTTATACTTATACATAATCAGAAAATATTTTTGTTACACCTATGTGCTTTGACGAGTTAATTTTTGTATGTATTCTTAAGTAGAATGTATGTATACAGTATTAATTTATTTCAGGATATGAACTTACAGAGATGATATAACCCATAGAACCATCCATAGCAGGACAAATAAGTTTTACAAGTGGGAAAAAAACATTTGAAATTCCTGTTTTTCACAGAGACGAGGAGGAGTAAAATGTCCCTCCAGAAAGAAGCACTCTTTTGCAAGATCTGAGATAAGTAACTTATATGAAGAGAAATTATTTTTATATAGGTGTACTTTCTTTAATATTGTTAAGAAACTATTTATTTTTGTAAGACTTGATACTTGATTTTTTCATATTATTATGTAATAAAACACTATTGTGATAATATTGTTAATTATTTTCTTTATTATTTTGACATCAAATTATTATGCACTATAATAAGCATTTGCCCATAACATTTTTTTTAATGAATGGAATGATAATCTAGAGAATATCATTATTGTTTCACGCATATTTTACATGGCACACAGGCGTGGCATAAAATATACCTACCTAGGTAAATCATTATAGAAAAAATAGACTAGATATTGTGAAAGTCCAATTTAATTTAAGAAATCCGCAGTTTCGATTACAGCTCGTAAATATAAACTGCAAAAAAACTTACGAGTGATGTTATATCAAATTATCACATATTTTTTAAAATAAGAAAAGTACAATATTTACTTAAAAACTATAAATGTAACTAATTATAAGTATCTCTACAGCATTACCATTTAGAATCTATACACAATTAATATGTTAAAACTGCATACGTGTAAGTGGTTGCTTTGTTTACTTGCTCCATTATTGTACCAAATTGTTTCATGCACCTTAAAATAAATATAAAATGTCATTTTATAAAAAACATGTAATAACTTATTATAAGAAATATTATAATAATATTCACCTTTTGAAGACTTTACCTGAAATTCTCCAAATCCTACCTGTTTTACCTCAGTTCTGTTCATTGTTTCTGCAATTTTGTGTGCTCCTCCTCGTCTCTGTGAAAAACAGGAATTTCGAATGTTTTTTTCCCACTTGTAAAATTTATTTGTGCTGCTGTGGATGGTTCTATGGGTTATATTATCTCTGTAAGTGTATATCCTGAAATAAATTAATACTGTATAAAATACAATAAATACATTCTACTTAATAAGAATACATACAAAAATTAACTCGTCAGAGCACATAGGTGTAACAAAAATATTTTCTGATTATGTATACATATTAAATTACAACAATGTTAGTTACCTTTCCAAGTATATATAGATACTAAAATGTAAGATGTCAATGACTGCAGCTGCTTTTCTCACAAGCATACTGAATATAAGCTTTGATACTTGTTTTCATTTCCTCCATTGTACTTATATGCCCTCTTTGTATGAGACCATCTCTTTGTGTGGTCTAAATACATTACAATCTGGGTGGCAATTCTGTCAGAACAGTCTTCGTTTGATATTATATGGATCTAGGTATGACCAAGACATATTTTTTCAAGATATCCATCTTTATCTCTCGCCTCAAGCACTAAAGAATATAAGATTATATCCACTTTGTACCTGCAAATCAGAAAAAAAAACAGTACTATTAGTAGACTTAATAGTATTAAATCTGAAAACAAATCTATAATCTATACATTAGAAATGAAATGAACTTACCAAAACAGTCTTAAATTATTCTCGATGTAATAGTATTTCCTTGAGTCCTATTTCTCGGAGAATACTTGAACACACTAAATAAATATGTAACTAGACTAAAAATATTCATAAATAATGCAAATTCAGGGAGAAATCGTTGAAATTAAACACCTTACACCTCTTGACAAAATGTAAACATCGTTGTTTTTTTACCGCTAACCTCTAAAAGTTAAACTGTCACGTCGCGTGGGCGGACCCATCACCCGATTGGCCAGGATCCGGTGAGTTTTAGTGGCGTCTTAACATATTGCCCTTATTTCTGGTATCGAAATTGTTGGGTCGAAATATGGAGAAAAAATCCTATAAACGTTTGTAAAAAGTCATTTTGTTTGTAAGATGCATGAGGGGAAAGTTAGAACGTATTCACTATTTGACACGCCGCATTGTATGTAAGTGAATAAGAATGTATTCAAGCAAAAAGAGCAGTAACATTTTTAAAGAAAATTATAATCATAATTATAAAAATCTAATTTGGATTTTAAACAAATTACACAAATGTCTATACATTTCTCCAAGTGTTCTTACATATAGACCGGGAGATAGTGACCTATTTTTGTATATGTTTTTGCCAGTAAGCCCTTTGGAGGGTATAATAATACGCATATTCTGTTGTTATACAGGGATAAATTGAAGCATCATCCTGGGTTCCTCACATAAAGTGTGTCCGAAAAAGATAGCAATATCTTTGAGGATCTTGAAAACTATAAGGGACAAAAAAATTGGTTAAATGGAAAACCTTTTAATTGCTAGTTCAATTCTGAATGTATTAATCTTAATGACTTTATGATTCATAATAATGAATTTTATTTATCTTTTTCACTTTCGACATGTTTTCAAAAAGCCAAAATATTGTATTTTTAAAAACGGCTGATTTTATGTAATTTTTAAATTTTTGTTTATACCTACTATGTATTTTCGACAAAATATAGTACAGAGTTCAACAGTCGGTCTTGTATTACGATGTGCAATTTGGTTGTTGTTTTTTAATTGTTCTTCGTTGTTTGTATAATGTTGATTGTAATCCGCAATATTATCTATTTTAATCCTGTTATGAGATATAAATGTTAAGTGTAGGAGAGAAAAGCACAATTATTTTGGTAAGTTTCATGAATCTATGTTTTTCTTTTAACAAACAATCAGTCTATGGCATACAGATGCATTACATATTTTATCGTTAGAAACCCTTTACGTTATTTCATTTGGTTAGCCCGTTTTTTTTTTGTTTTGTGTGTTGTATTGTATTTTATTAAACAAAGCTAGTACTTAAGAAAGGTTTTGTTCCTGGGCTTAAGGCTCTTGTTTTGTTTTTTTTTACCAAATTGTAAGATTGAACTATATATTCTAAAGGTAGCTTTCTCCTGTTAACAGAGCCCCGATGATGAGTTAATATAATTCGAAACGTAGGCAAGAAATATTGGTTTTCTTGACACCCGAGCAATAATTCTACAAACACCACTTAAATTATACATTTTGGTCACCATCTTTACTGGTTAATTCAAAATATTTCGACAACAAAAAAATATGGAATATTTATTAAAGCAGTATTGAACTAGATATTAAATAGCCTACAACTTTTTCCATTAAGCCTATTTTTTAGCACTTATAGTTTTCAAGTTACCAATTCTATAATGAGTAAACAAAAGTACACTTTACCACACTGGAGTAGGTAAAATTGTTAGCGAATTTGTCAGTTGCTGAGAAATGCATAACACTGATGTACAGTTCTTCATTCAGCAATAATAATTTTGATTCATTTCAAAGCCCAGCTAATTAGAATCGATTTTTGTAGAAGGACGTAAAATCCAGTTTCTGATTTATATATATTTTTCAAACGTACGAAATTTTATTATTGGAAAATATTCTACAAAAAACTTGTCAGAAGAACTGCATCAGATTGTCAAGAGATATAGATATTTATATGTTAACTCAATTATGGGCAACCATGTATTGAAAAATTAAAACGTATTTAAACGTTTTAATTTTTCAATACATGGTTGCCCATAATTGAGTTAACATATAAATATCTATATCTCTTGAAAATCTGATGCAGTTATTCTTATAGTTCTTGTGTTAACGCCGCAATTTATAACTGTAAATACACACGATGTTTAAATATTACACGGACAAACTGTGATTCCTTAACTCCAAATATTTTTGAGTATTTCGACTTAAAAAAAATACCTGATTTACTAGTTAGAAATTGTCGTTGTGGAAGTTAATATTGAAAAACGAAAAATTTCATACTGGCAAATACTATCCCGTTCTTTAAACCTTTACTTGCTTTAAATGGCTTGAAAATTTTTTTTAATTTTCTTTGTAAATAGTCTCCAGTAAAAATCTACTAAAAAAGTGCAAGACTCTTGCAGCAAGACAAAGACCAAGACTGGACCCTGCAAGACTAAGACCACTTATTAGACTGCAAGACCAAGGCCATATATGCAAGACCAAGACTAACCCAGTCTTGGTCTTGCATTTGCTCATCACTAGCTAGATGCAGGACCATGTGTTTACAAGTACCGGTCAGATGACGGTCATTACCGTCTTAATATCCGTATTTAATGCGTTAACCAAAGAAAGCTTACAACACGTGGTCCAAAATGTTGAAAAGGGAATTTCAATAAGAACTAGTGTCAAACAATACGGTATAGTAGAAAAAATAATAACCTGGAAGAACCTGCACTGCAAAGGAGATCCGTATTTTCTAAGGAGTAGGAAGACGAAATGGTCCTTCGAGCATCTATATTTTAAGCAGTGACGGGCACAGAGATAAGATTTGTGTTTGCTCAAAAAAATAATACCAATCACAACTTCAACGTACATGGGGAAATAGCAAGGGTTGATTGGCTAAGGAGCTCCATCAGATGTAATCCTACAAATTCAAAGTCTACTAGTCCTACCCGATTAACAGCGTTCAACAGACCAGAAATAGACTTAAGTTATTAGAAGAAGTAATGACCAAATACCAGTTATCCCCTAGTAAAATATAATGCCGATGAAAAAGGTACAACTGTTTAAGATCTGGAAGCTTTAGTTGGTTTCGTAGCCAGGCAGGAAATACAAGAAATAACTGTGATGTGTGCGATGAATGCTACAGGGGTATATCCTGCCCACGTTTATCTAACCTCATCATTAAAAAAGAAGGACTGGCTGAAGTGTTCAAATAATGGTTGGATCGATGAAAATATATATATTTTTTTTTTGATTGGATACATCATTTTAAAAAATCCGCTGTAAGACGCAAGATTCACCAGTACTATTAATTGTAGACAATCATTCCAGTCATATATCGTTCAACTCGTATGAATTTTATAGGGATAATAATATTGTGATGCTTTCTATCCCACCGCACTCTTCACTAGGATCCAACCCCATGACGTCTTTTATGGACCCCTTAAGGAACAATATCGGAAGGAGTGCAACTTATTTATCAAAAACCATTTTATGAAGACGATTAGGCCATATGATTTTATCGCTTTATTTAATAAGGCCTATAAGTATATGCGAATCTGGATTTCGAAGTTTTCGTATCTATCACAGAACAGGACTTTTTGCCATCCACTATTTTAGAAAATGATATTTAAGTTCAAGATGATGCGCTCATAAGCCATGAAACTCAAGTTGGTCTTCCAATACCAAGAAACCTTCCACTAGGAATAAGCCTCAAATTCGGCCTTCCACTAGAAACGATCCTCAAGCTGGGTCTTCCACTTGCATCGAAAATATATTTCATTTCAAGAGAGCTTTTATCTATACTTAAGTTATCAGTAAAGGCAGATAGCAAGATCACAAAAACAACATGCCAAGATAATTACATCAACACCAATGAAACAAGAATTAGAAGAGAAAGTATGAAGCAACAGAAAGAAGAATATAAGATACAATCAGATAATTCCAAAAGAAGAAAAGAAAGCAACAAGGTGGTTTGCGGAATAAAAAAAAAGTTATAAAAGAAAAGTTTCTGATTCAAGTTCATTAATTTCTAATATTGATGTTCCGATGATAACGAAGATGTCGAAGAAGACAGATAGATACTTAGTATGTTTGTTTCAATTATGGAAACGACAAAGAAATGTGGCTCGGTTGTACCATTTGTTCAAGGTTGGTACATTCAGAGTGCAGTGGATGGGTCACAGCCACATGCGAGGATTATCAACCTACTGTACCTTGGAAAGTATTCGCACCTTTATTTTGTTCAAAATGTGTTTTTTTTTCGTCGTACTAGTAAAGAATATTTGATTAAATTAAAAATGTTTTATTATGTCGGTCAAAAATTTTTTTTTTATTTGGCATATAGAAAATGTCTTTTACAATATTTTTTAAATTTTAATGTTTTTCGTAAAACATCAATACCCAGATAATCCATTTTTGATAGGTAGTTGAGGTTGCAGACTGTTTTTTCTTCAGTATGTATTTTGTTTAAATAACCGGCATTTGCCCACTTTACCCTATATTAAGCTTAATAGAGTATATTTGTAATGGGTGGAAACCTATTTTGTTGCATATTAACGGTCCTCTTACTTTCTAGTTTAATTTCAAGCATTTCTTCAAACAAAATTATCGACAGTTACTATCCTTATATACCAGTAGTTTTGTCTCTTAAAACGCAAATCAAATTCCCAAATTGAACACTTGGCTTTGTCACATAAACTTAACAGCTTAACTTCAAACATCAAGTAGCTGCAAATATCTTACAGATAATTTAATATTAAAAATAAATAGGTAATATAAATAGTAGCAACATCTGCTTGTTATAGAACCGGTTTATCGGGCGGTATCGAATACGTGGCCGCTCATTTGGAGGCCTCTTAATGGTAGCATTCCCATGACTATAAGGAATATTAATCTGTTGTTAGAACTTAAACAAGTTATATCTAAAAACTTTTTTCTGGGAAGTTAAATGTAGTACCT
Source organism: Pissodes strobi (assembly GCA_016904865.1). NCBI lineage: Eukaryota > Metazoa > Arthropoda > Insecta > Coleoptera > Curculionidae > Pissodes > Pissodes strobi. The sequence continues at coordinate 214,019 of MU182037.1, forward strand.
AAGTATAATGATTCATTTAAAATTATACTTCAATGAAACTTCGGTTTTGTATAGTAGATACGCTGCATTTTGATGCCTTTGCATCAACATTTTGACAGAAAAAATTTTTATACTCGTTTTAATTAATTAGTATTGCAATACTAGATAGATGATCGTTTTTCTTTATGTTCAAGACTCATAAATATCCCTTAAAAAATGCAAGGTTTTCATGTGCATTTTAACACCCATCAACACAGCGTTTTTATAGATAGAATGAACATCACCGAAGTTCCAGAACACTCCCAATATTAGATTTTATTATTACTTATAATAGAACACAATGTATATTTCAAATATAACATGACAACGATTTATTAACACAATTTGAGAATAATTTTCACTATTATGGTTCCAGACCGAGCGGCTGAACAAGGTGTATTTTTATTATAAATATCTCGTATATTATTAAATATGTTTAAATTGATCTGTTTTTGGAATATTGATGTTTAGAAATGAATACGTTACGTATTGTGAGAGACTGTAGATTCTAATAATCGGCTTGACTTTGTACAGGAGGTGGCGCATAAATAAGGCTTAGTGTTCGGTAATACACTGTAGTGAATTTATTAGTTTAGTAATTTTTGTATGTTCATTTCCTCTTGCTCTTCGTAACAAATTTGGGCGGTTCAGATAAATCCCTACATCGTTCATAGCTGAACGCCAAAATACAAATGAAAACCTTGTAAATGTTTGACGTGGTGAATATTCTGAATTTGTAAATCTCCTGCTCATTGGAGGGCTTATTATCATCAATCTGGCTTTTAAAAATATGATAATATTTAATATTATAATCATAGTTTCCTAATATAGGGCATTTTCACGCTAAAATTTTGAGATAACGAAAATGAAGTTTACCAAACCAAACGTAAGACATTAGCTTGTTTCTGATTCTTGAAAATTTTTCTAAAATTTCTTCCGAGATAATCAGCTGTTTTAGGGGTTTCACATAGCATGAAAACTAAAATATATCAAACCGTTTACACCATAAAATTAAACGCCGTAAACGAAAGTCATAATACTTTCCAAAGTAAATCCAACGAAATATATATAAATTTTACTCAAACAGGCAATAATAATAATTCGTTAACGAAAACGTAAACATATTAAAAATCAATGCTTCTACAGATACTTACCATATTAAATATGCAAGTATCTATATTTTTCTACGGAAAAATGCCTAATTTATTCGATTTCATGTATTAAAATATTAATATACACGTTTTATATTGTCATATAATAAAGATCAAATGTGAACAATTAATATCCACGTTGATGAATTCTTTTGATTTAAAAATAATTTGCACTTTTCGTATATAAAATATACGTTGCTCTGGACACTCACATTTTGTTATATCTATAAAATTTAAAAAGTTTTTCGATAACGAAATGATAATAATATACCTAGTCTTCTTTCGAAAAGATTTTTAGTTTATATTTCCACGAATTTAAAGTCATCATAAACAGTTCTGTTAGAAACCTTAAAATACGGTTAATGAAGGTTGCGTGCACTAACATGCAGCAATCAAGTTGAAATATTTCGGCAAAACCCATAATTTAACTATTCTAATTCAGCGATCGCACATGCGGATTTTTTTTAACACTTAGTAGATATAACAAAATGTCGAGTTTGCGCGCGCGGTATTCAAATTCGGGTATAAAAAATTGCATTTTCAAATAATCTTGCGTCCTTACCCTACATAGAAAGGAGAACCGAGTAGCATCGCCCAGCGAGCAATAGCGTCCACCTTCCAAAGTTTTCAGGATACTGACGTTAAATGCGTCGGAACACATTTATTTGTTTATTAATTGTTAACAACAAGCCTTTAGTACAGTTTGATCGACACCAGTTTTCCAATTTTTAAAAAATGTTCCATATTAAGCTTGATTTAACTGGATATATATTTTATATAAAATAAAACCCCTTCCAATGAATTAAATATATCAAAAACTCCCCGCAGCTCCTCTGTCAGGCTACGGGTCCGATTTACTTGCGCCATCACGGGCAAGGATAACTATTAGTATGGGAGCTGGCAGTCAATATGGTGAACGATATTTTTCAAAATTTTACCAATAGGGAAGAAGTGTTTGATAATCGAACATACCAAAATTGACCGTCTGCCGTTTCAAATTGATAGCTTTAGTTGAAGGGGTGAACTCAAAAAGGGTTTGTTTTCAATTCTGATGAACCAGATTTTTCAATTTTTATTTTTCATGAAATAGTTAAGATAATTACCACAGATATTAAATGTTTGTAGGCAGACGATTTTTTTTACAGCTCGACTAAAGCATACTCCTGTCAAACAATACATAAATAAGGCATAAGTGAATGACATTATTCAAAAACGGTTTTTTTTATATATCGATTCGTCTGTCACCAAATAGTATAAAGGCAGACAATTTTTTCGGCAGCAATTTCTTGGCAGACGCTGTCAAAATGATAAATTGACATTTAGTAACATTTAACAGTGTTAAAGTATTGCTTTCGACATTCATGTCGACATGCATGCAGAGTTTTCTACTGCCATCTTAATGAATAGCAGACAGGTGTCAAAATGGCGGACATATTATTTTGGTGAACGTAATTTTTCAAAATCAGTTTTTTTACCAATAGATTCATTAAGCATTAACTAGTCATAATACACATCAGCAGACGATAATTTCGGTAGCATTTTTGTTGCAGACGTTCTGAAATTATCATCTATAATAAGGCAAAATTTGAGTAGCAATATTTTTAAAGTTAGCAAAACGTCTACCATTTTGACTTCGAACTTGGTAGATCTAAAAAATGCAGCCTAAATAGTTGAAACAATTTTTAATCATAGATACGCTTATACAACAAATATAACAAAATAAAAAACGCAAAAGTGAATAACCTAGAATACTACTTTTAGATGACAGCATTCAAGCATTCCTTAAACTAACAAAATATCAAAAACACAGCATTTATTCTAACATTATTTTTTAAAACTAACGTACTGGCTTAATAACTAATCAGTGTTATGATTGCGCCATTACTATTTTCACATTAACAGATAATAAAAAATACATACCGACTAATGTTGCTAACAGAATTTCAAAGTAGCGGCTTTAAGAAACTTAGTAAGACTATTCTAATCTTAATAAAGGTCTAATTACAATAGGACACTTAACAAATATCTTTAAAAAATGTGGAGCGAATAATGATAAATCTTATAACTAAGTACTTAAAATGATAAATCATAAATTTCCTGTGTCGTGTATAGACATGTACAAATTGGCATTAATTATTCATTATAAATAAACTAGAAACTAAAATATATTGAAAACAAATCTGCCTTTGCTAATAAATAAGACCAAAAAGCAAACCTAAATTTTATTGTTCCGAGCTTATTAACTGAAGAAATAGCTTTAAGTTTTATTACTTTCAGCTCCAAAAATTACAATATATTGCTTATTAGTCGTTTTGATAATATCGAAGAACGTTTTAAAAAAATGGTAGAAACAGCCTTTAGACATAAACATAAATTAAACATTAAATTATAGCCTACTTTTTAAGATGAGTGGTAAAGAATACATTGGAACAAAGAAAACTATACTCAACTTAACTTTAATAAAAAGAAAAAATGGCATTTGTTAAAACTTTAAATAAAAAAATCTAAGTTTATGTAAATCGTAAGATGACGTAGGTTTTCTCTGCCAATGTTTTGCTTACCACTGCGTGTAATAATGTTGCACAATTTCCGAGAATTTGCAGTAAGATTCTTTAATTGTTAATTTTAATTTTGACAAATGTGAATTTCTCATTTTTATTAGAGTAAAGTTGCCTGTATGTAGTTTTTAAATGTAATTTTTAACAAAATAAAGTTATTGTTTACATGAAAAAGATATTTCATGAAATTACGAAAACAAAATATTAGTTAATCATTGTCTTCCTCGCTCGACATTTCAAATGACGTAAAATCATTATCGCAGTCTTCAGCGATTTTGTTTTTATTACTAAGACGTAAAATATCATCAATTTCTTGAGGTATCTGTAGACCACTAAACCAAAGAGGCTCGAACTTGTTGTCCCTATTAACACAGACTTAAGGTTGTGTCTCTCTGGCATAATATCATATGCCTACAATTTGGTTTGTTCTTTTTATATTTTCCAAGAGAATCGACTTGCAAGGAGGAAATATTTGAGAATTTAATGTTTTCTTCCGCATAAGTGGATTCTCTGTTGCTTTGCGTTGGTAAATATTAACAAAAGTATCCAATCTGAATTTATTCACATTGTGAATATTTGCTCTTCCATATAATTTACAAACATAACCTTCTATGACGTCAAGCACTTCTTCCGAAATGTTTTCTGAAGAACCCAATAAAATAAATGCTCTTGTTTTTGAACAATTTTTTAATATTTGAAATAGCTTGTTTTTGTCTTTGCCGTAAAATGAAGCCGTATAGTCACTACCAGTAAATGCATGAAAGGACGGCAAAGCTTTACACAAGGTAGAACCTAGAATTTCGTGTATCTTTGTGAGATTTATGTATCTTAATGTCAATCTTCCATCCAAATATGATTCCTTTATTATTGAACTTTTCAATATGTCCCATGACGGCAACGTCGGTATCTGATGTTCGTATCAAAATATTTTTAAAAACAATTTTGGATTAGTGGAATATTTTTTTAGTGTCGGCTTCTTCATGCTCGCAGTAGTATCCCGTTCATATTTCCTTAATGACTTTTAAAACCCTTAGAAAATTCCGACAGGTGCCCTGAAGTACCGCAAGAGATTGATGCAGTTCTCTTTGATGGGTTCTTTTTTTACATCTTATTAAGGACCTTCCAACAACTTTTGGAAATGTGGCTAGATTTATTTTAAGTAAAATATGTGCACTTAGAGGGAAACAAATTCATTTAATTTTTAACAAAATTGTAACGCCGTCTATAAAGGATGTTGAACGGGATAAGAGAGCTTCTACAGGATTCCGAACTGAAAAGTTTATCATTAGTGGATCTCAGCAACGTCGCCCTTTTAATTTTATAGCATCCTTTAGACAAGATAACTTTAAGCAAGCTCTTGTTTACTACCTTAACAATGAATGGTAAGATGACATTTACTACCCAAGATTTGGTAACAAAACGCTGTACGTTACAGATGGAAATTAATGTAATAAATTAGCATGAAGAACCCGACACTAAAATAATATTCCACTTATCCAAAATTGTTTTTAAAGTTATTTTGATAGGAACATCAGACACCAGCGACGTTGCTGTCATTGCTTTGGGACAATTCAATAATGAAGGTAAACATATTTGGATGGAAGTTGGACATATATCTAATAATACATTAAGATACATAAATCTCACACGAAATTCTAGGTTCTACCTTGTGTAAAGCTTTGCCGTCCTTTCTTGCGTTTACTGGTTGTGACTATACGGCTTCATTTTAAGGCCATTTCAAATATTAAAAAAATGTTCAAAGACGCAAACAGCATTTAGTTTATTGGGTTCTTAAGAAAACATTTCGGAAGAAGTGCTTGACGCCATAGAAGGTTATGTTTGTAAATTATATGGAAGAGCAAATATTCACAATGTGAATAAAGTCAGATTGGATACTATTGTTAATATTTACCACTGCAAAGCAAAAGAGAATCCACTTATGCTGAAGAAAACATAAAATTCTCAAATATTTCCTCCGTGTAAGTCGGTTCTCTTGGAAAAAATAAAAAGCATAAACCAAATTGTAGCCATATGGAATTATGTCTCAGAGACATAACCATCTTTCTATGATCCACCAAGTAATGGATGGGTTAATAGAGACAAGTTTGAACCTCTTTGGATTAGTGGTCTACAGACACCTGAAGACAGCGATGATAATTTTACGTCAATTGAAATGTCGAGCGAGGAAGACAATGATTAATTAATATTTTGTTTTCGTCATTTCATGAAGTATCTTTTTTGATGTAAACATTAACATTCTTTTGTTAAAAATTACACTTAAATCTAGATATAGTCAACTTTACTCTAATAAAAATGAAAAATTGACATTTGTCAAAATTTAAATTAACAAATAAAGAATCTTACTGCAAATTCTCGGAAATTGTGCAACATTATTGCACGCAGTGATAAACAGCAAATTGGTCGAGAAATCCTCCTTCATTTTACAATTTACATAAACTTAGATTTTCCTATTTAAAATTTTAACAAATGTTAATTTTTTATTTTTTATTAGAGTAAAGTTGACTATAGTTTTCTTTGTTCCAATGTATTTTTTACTACTCATCTTAAAAAGTAAGCTATATCTTAATGTTTAATTTATGTTTATGTCTAAACGCTGTTTCTACAATTTTTTAAACGTTCTGTGATATTATCCAAACGACTAATGAGCAATATGTTGTGATTTTTGAGGCTGAAACTAATAAAACTTAAAGCTCAGTTAATAAGCTCGAAAATAATAAAATTTAGGTTTGCTTTTCGGTTTTATTTATAAGTAAGGCAGGTTTGTTTTCAATATATTTTAGTTTCTAGTTTATTTATAATGAATAATTAATGCCAATTTGTACAGGTCTAAACACGACACAGGAGGTTTATGATTTAGCATTTTAAGTACTTAGTTATAAAATTTATCATTATACCCCTCACATTTTTTAAAGGTATTTGTTAAGTGTCCTATTGTAATTAGACCTTTATTAAGATTAGAATATTCTTATCTTACTACGTTTCTTAAGGCCGCTAGGTATTTTGTATTCTGTGTTAATGTGAAATTAGTAATGGCGCAATCATAACACTGATTAGTTATTAGACCAGCATGTTAGTTTTAAAAAAATAATGATAGAATGAATGTTTTGTTTTTGATATTTTGCTAGTTTAGGTATTATTGGTGAAATGCTTGAATGCTGCCATCTTAAAGTAGATGTATTTTACACAGAAAAAAAGCATCATGCGAAGACAAATATATCGTGTAGTTGACCTATGTTTAATTGACCTAAGTACCTGTTTAATTACATTTATCACGAATGACTTGAATTAACGAATTTCGCATATTTGATATCAATCTATCACATGTTTGAACATTACTGTTTGAATGAAAATGTCGAATTTCTTAAATCAAATAATTTATATTAATCAATTTATCATAATTTGGCATAAATGCGTCAATGATTAGCTGAAATCTAGAAATGTGTATGCGCCTTTATTGTTTAGAGAACTATTTAAAATATTTGCCCCAATCATTTTGACGGCTAATCGAATATAATAAATGTTTGTTACAAGATTCCCCGTACTCGGCGTACGATTTTAATATGGTCGCAACGAGTGCGCTGGCGATGTAAAAGCACATGTTTAGTTCATCATAATGTTTAGGCGTGCATGCAGCTCCATCCATATTATTCGCTGGTGTGTCCAGTTTAAATAATAAGGAAATAAGTGGATACGTAGTAAATTTTAATGTGTAACCTGTGACTTATCAGCCTGAATAATGAACAAATTCCTTACTGTACGGTAAGTGCATACAAACCTCTTTTTTTTTAAGCCTAAGTTACCAATAAGATGGATGGCTGACCCCTCGGCTGGCCCCGCATCAAGATCATTATACAAAAAGCTTGTTTCATGTAAAATTCATGCGGGTGGGTATGATATGATAAATTATAAAGTATAGAAGCAATTTTTTTTCTATTATTTTTTGCTTAAATGTTTCGATTACAAGGAACTCGAATACAATAGGTAATTGTAATATATACGCCCGAATATAGTTTCCATATGTATTATACAATACGACAAAGGGTTGGCTTCAGCCAATATTCCATGTTTATGTTTCAAATAAAATGTATTAGGAAGAACTCTGGTATTTTTTAATGAAACCTATACCCGTTTCGATTAGCTTTTTAAAGGATTAATTGAAATAAAGGGTTGGGTTCAGTCAATCTTCTATGTGTTTGTTTCAAATACATATGTACTAGGAAGAACATTTTTCAATGAAACATACACTCGTTTCCATTAACTTTTTCTAGTCGGTACCCCCTTATGTGCAAAAAAAACATACCATCTTTCATTAAAATCAACGAAAATACCTCTAACGGGTTAGAAGAAGGGGGAAGACTTTTCTCCACAAATGAAAATGCCA
>MU182037.1:242147-271078 GCA_016904865.1 Pissodes strobi
TGTCTCTGATTATTTTTGAATTGTCAAATGGTCATAATGATTATCACCATTTTAGGAGGTATTCATTAAACGATCCAAAAGTTACCATCATCGATAAAAAATTAGTTTAGTTTCCATAAAAGTTCGAAATGCGATTAGGATTCTAATAGTCTTTCATATCAGGGGTGAAATTTCGTTTGACTGAAATCTTGCATATTGAGATTTTTTTTTTATTTTAGTTCCTACAAACCATCCTGAACACTGAAAAAAAGTCTTTTGCTGTAGAACATTTTTACATTAATTATATTTTTATATTTTTTTATAAATTAATATTTTTGCCAACGAGTTTCTTATTTTCACCATATTCCATAATGGAAAATTTCCATTGTGTCCTATAGCAAAAAAATAAAGTCATATTAATTTCTTAGGTTTGCACAAGTTTTGTAGTAGAATTTCTTCTTGCTTAAATAATAAATTTCTTAAAATCTTAAATTCCATCATTTCTTTAAAGGCATCGATTAGATCTTGTTGGAACAGAAGCATGTTCCATCTCCCTACAAGCCCCGTCTGAAGAACTAAGCTACTGGGCCAAATCCTGGTCTGCGGTGTTCCAGACTATCCAGATCGGGTCGCCGACGAGACGCACAGCTCTCTTCTGTGTGCTTAGGTGCGACACCCGCACCCCAGATGTGTGAGCAATATTCTAAGCATGGTCTTATTGCGCAGCTGCTGCTGCGATGTATCCAGTTTCTTGTTGCGAAATAGCGCACCAGGCTTCCGCGAGGCTGATTTTGCGATGTTAGCAACGTGGTCATGCCAGACATATTGCTGTTGACAGAGACACCCAGTAGACTGATTGACGAGGATGAAGGAATGGTGGCTGCTTGGAATTTTGCTGTATTGAACTGGACCAAATTCCTGTCGTCCCAGGTTCGAACTTTCTCCAAATCTTGATTAATTATTGTAATCTGCTCCTGGCTGCGGTGAGAAGTCTCAGCCGCTGGTAAGGTTTTTCCGATCTAAATTGGGAGACAATGGTACTGTCATCTGCAAAACTTTAAGCAGATTATTGGTTTCGATCAGAGCAGGTCATTAATAACAGTATTGCTCCCTGAGGTACTCCCGCATTAATGGTGAATGTGTCAGAGATGTGTGCATCAACTGCAACATACAGAGTCTGGCAAACCAGCTGGAGACAGACGCTGGCAGTCCGAATGACGGCAATTCGTGGAGCAATCCGTCATGCCAAACTCTGTCAAATGCCTTCGAAATATCCCACGCAATCGCTCTAGATTCTCCGTAGTTCTCAATTGCCCTACTTTATATATGAGTGACATATGCCAATATATTATCTGCCGTCGATCTCTGATTGCGGATTGGTTATCGCTAATTATTATGTTGGTCTCGAGGTACATGAGTAGTTGCTGATTGACTACACGTTCCATGACTGGAGAATAATGGAACTTTGAGGGCTGAGAAGTCGAGAAGTCTTTAGAAATATATTTTTTTTTAGTTCTTCGTTTATTTTTTTATCTAGTATCTAGTATCTCTGTTTCTCTGATAATTATAATATAACCATTTATTTTCGATAGTGACATGAATATGTACAAGTATTACAACAATACAAAGATAAAATGGAAATGATATATTTCCTAAAATCTATACGATTAAACGGAAAAAATAGAATACACTTTATGTTCTACGTCTAGTCATGGGGTAAATTAACATTTTTGTATTGTTTTGGTCTATTTTTATGACGGAGTCGTGCTGATTCGGTACACCACATCGTTTACATAGAGATAAGGTAAACAATAAAACGATCATTCATATGTTTTATTTTCTATAGGTTACCCAGATTTATTAATTGACGGGTAAACAGTTTTATCGGGTTCGTGCACTTTGCACAGGCTTATTTAACACGGAAAGTTTCTGTTGCGGCACCAGATCTGCCGAGTCCACAACCTCAAACAGGTAAGTAAGGCAACATTTTAATCACTGAGTATTTAACGTTTATTGAGAAAGGTATTTTATTTTATATGCGTCATATTATTATAATTTTAGTTTTATAATATAAAAATTTTAATTTAATGATTTAGTTACGTAGGTACCATAACGGGTTAAAATAAAACTAATGTTTTTATTTAGTTTTCTTATTATAATTTTTGTCGAAATTATCTCTTACACTGAAGGGTTGAAAATTGATTTTAACATATACATAAAACTATTTTTTTTTATATGGTTTTCTTATTATAATTTTTCCTTGTTAATATTATCCCTTGCACTGAAGAGTTGAAAATAGATTTTAAAATAAGTATAAACGAAATTTTGCTGACAATGACAACATTTTTCTATGAATGTTCTTGAAAATTACCTAAGTCAACGATTTACAGCCACCTAGGCATGTATAATGGGTTAAAATAAAACTAATGTTTTATATGGTTTTCTTATTATAATTTTCTCTTGTTGAAATAACCCCTTGCCCTGAGGGGTAGAAAATTGATTTTAAAATATTAACTTTTAAGAAGGCTTTTAAATATTAACTAAATTTTGGTGACAATGTCACCATTTTCCAAGAATGATCCCAAAAATTACCTTACCCAATGATTTACAGTCACGTAGATATATAACTAATGAAACTAATGTTTTTATATGGTTTTCTTATTATAATTTTCCCTTATTGAAATTATCCCTTGCACTGAAGGGTTGAAAATTGGTTTTAACATATTAACTTTCAAGAGGGCTTTTAAATATTAACTAAATTTTGGTGACAATGACATTTTTCCGAGAATGTTCCTAAAAATTACCTAAGTCAATGATTTATAGCCACGTAGGTATGTATAATGGGTTAAATTAAAAAAAAAACTAATGTTTTTATATGTTTTTTTTATTATAAATTTCCCTTGTCGAAATTATCCCTTGTACGGAAGGGTTGAAAATTGATTTTAAAATATTCACTTTAGATAAGTATTAACTAAATGTTGGTGAAAATGTAAACATTTTCTCAAGGTGAACCTATTTCATAATTATGTATATGGAGCGTATGTTTAAAAAGTTCTAACTGAAATTACAAATTGAACTTTAAGCCAATTTTTATTATCAATCAAGTGGTATCCAGTTTGGAATCCGACGTAGGTACAGGGTTATCCAACGAGGACTAAATAAGGCGATTTTTTGACTTTCCCTGTACTTTTATAAAAAAAACTGAAATAGCCATCTTAATGTTATTTTCTCCCGCGAATTCGGATATGTTCAGCAAAAACGTATATTATTGCATATTTGGATTGTGCGAAAAAGTCTAGACATATTTCATGCATATCTCTAACGGTTTTTGAAATATTGACAGCTGAAAATCGACCATTTACCAAGTTTGACAGCTTGTAAAATCTAAACGGCTAAAGATAGAACAAAAAGGTTTACACTTTCCTATCCTGGTTTTTCATAAGCTATCGTTTGACACTAACTTTTTATTTAACCAGAGGTTAAATGTATCCGGGATTTTTTAACCTCTGGTTAAATCTAAAGTTAGTGTCATACGATAGCTAATAAAAAACAATATAGGAAAGTGCAAACCGTTTTATTCTATCTTTAGGCGATTTTACAAGCTGTCAAACTTGATAAATGGTCGATTTTCAACTGTCAATATTTCAAAAACCGTTAGAGATAGGTATATTCATGAAATATGTCCAGACTTTTTCGCACAATCCAAATATGCAATAATTTACATGGCATCCCATTTAAAAGAATATTAAAGTGACCCCCAGCACTTTTATTTGATGTTCAATTGTTTTTTGCTGAACATATCCGAATTCGCGGGATAAAATTACATAAGATGGCTATTTCAGTTTTTTTTTTTATAAAAGTACAGGTAAAATCAAAAAATCGCCTTGTCTAGTCCTCGTTGGATAACCCTGTATCTATCGACTTCAAAGGGTCATCATCGACTTTATTTTTTAAATACGAACTTTATTTTTTTTATCGCTTTTCAGATGATATTGGCGATATTCATATAAATGTTTTTAATTTTTTTATTCTTTTTTAAATTTCAATTTAACTATTTTTTGAAATTACTTATTTTGCATTTTAAATAGTTTGTTACTTTTGAAACTTTTATATTCCATAAAAATAATTTATTTTATTTTTTGTATTCAGTGAAAAATTAGAGCCTTAACTTTTAATAAAAAAAATAGTAAAATTAAATAAACAGATTCGTTTATTTTTTACCCCAAAGCAAAATAAATAACGAAAAAAATTTAAAATTAAATTAAAAAAAGAATAAATTATAATTAAATAAAAAAATAAAAACACATATTCAAATTCATACGCCAATATCATCTGAAAAAGAATACAAAAATTAAGGTTCGTATTTAAAAAATAAAGTTGATGAAGACGAAACATCGGATTTCAAACTGGATACCGCCAATGGATAAAGCAGAAAAAGTAGCAATGCAAAGATGCAATTCAATTTTAAATCAGTTTTGAAGTAAGCTCAGGAAAAAAACGAAACAATTTTTCAATATTGCGTTTTTTTCCAGATATCTCCGGAAACTTTCTAAACGGTATATTGTTAGGCACCTAAATGGGCAACTTTATCCTTTGACCGGCACTGTATCTCTTACGGATTTCGAGTTCTCCATAAATAGACACGATTTTGAGCCATAATATATTAAACTTGTTATAAAATGTTTGTGTGCAGTTATTAATTTAGTTGTAATGCATGTGCATAAACATAAACAACATAAAAATGAAGCACCCTGTATAGATAAAATTAAAACGATTTAAAAATTGAGGTCAATCCAAGAAACTCTTGCATTCAACTGGTTTCGTAACTCTTATAGATATCGAAATAAGATAGTTAAGTAGGTTATCTCATCTCTCTCTGGCAACAAGTGTATTTTATAAAAATAATAGTATATTATTTTATATGGAGGAAAAGTGATACTTTTCATGGCGCGCTCGTGTTTAACAGCCGAACGGAGTGAGGCTGGTAATAGAGAGCAAGCCATGAAAAGTAACTTTTCCTCCAAATAAAATATGCTGTTTTTTCTTCAAATGTCGACAAATTAATGCAAAAACATCTCTTTTTAATAGTAATAACATCTAATTATTATTAAAGATAAATGGGTTCGCAAGGCGGCTTAGACCACGGTCGTAGGTGGCCTTGCTTAGACCGGTGTCGGTGAATTTATGTAACATAAAGCTGTCAGTGGACACTGTCAACAATAATTATTTTTTTAAGATTCCGTCTCCGATTGCGTTTTAATTCCATATTGATAAGCAGTTATTGGGTAAGTTCGATTAAATAATAACCAATTTGTTCCTAAATTAGTGATTTTTAGAAATGCAGTCACAAATTGAGTGATAAATACAAATTGTAGTTTAATAAATCTTGAGTTGTTGACGCTTATTTTGTTGTCTGTTTGTATTGTATCTATGTTGCTATGACAACACTTTTACCTCCGCCGGCGGAAAAGTGAAAAGTAAAGCTCCGGCGGAGGAAAAACGAAACTTCACGGCCGCCTACACAGTAGAGTAATGACGGATTTACTGACGTTTGAAGAAAATCTGTTCACATACATAATATACAAACAATTATTAATTTTTGATATTTATCGTATCATCCGTAACGACCAGCGATATTATAGATCATATTTTCATAATTTTTGGAACAAGATATTCATTAAGATAATAGAAAATACACCTCATAATTCCACACTGTAAATTTAAAATCATACCTAAATAATATTACAGAAAATAATTATAATACAGAAACTCTCGTCGCCAAAACATGAAAAGGTAAAAGAATTTCTCATAGAGAGAACCCGTTCTTGCATATCCAAAAAAAATCTCTAGAGAAATGGATCCTCCCGTCTCGTCTGTTGGAAAGACCTCGAGACGAAAGAGAGGAATTTCTGAAGTGCGAAAATTTCGATTTATAGCTTTAAAGAAAATGCCCTATATTTTAAAATGCGTTTTTAAGGTTTTATAATCGTATACATAATATAACTAACCCAAACAATTATTTATTTTTTACATTTATTGTATAATCAGTATCGATCACGGAGATATTGCAGACGACATTTTCATAATTTTTAAAATAAGATATTTAACAGGATAATAGAAAATACTCTCATAATTGCATACTCGAAATTTAAAATTTTACCTAAATTATATTACAGAAAATCGTAGCGAAAACATGAAAATGTAAAAGCATTTCTTATAGACAGAACCCATTCTTGTAAATTTCGTCTCAAAAAAAAATTTCTACAGAAATGGACACTCTAATGTCTTCGAAAGACCCCGAGACGAAAGAGACGGCGACAACCTTTTTAAAGTGCCAATATTTCGTTTTACCAACTTAAAAAAATGCCCTAGAATTGTAATATGCATATATTTTTTATTTATTTATTGTTTATACTGTATGATCATGATGCTCTTGTCGGACTATGATTTATAAGGTCGCATTATTTTACCTTGTGTGACGTTACTGTGCCAACTTATTTTGTAGAGTATTTTTATTATATCTCAAGATTTAATTAATTTAGGCAAATATATCTAAAATGTTGAATAGAAAAGAAATATGATAATAACTGGTCTGCTCCATTAAAGAAACATAATTTTGATATTGCACAATGTCAAGAATACACTGCCGGGCAATTTTAGGGGATATGGAAATTTAATGTCTGAACTTAAACTAGAATGAAATGAATAATTTTCGCTCAATCTCCAAAAACTTTTTTTACTCTGAATGGTGTATCCTTCTTTTTTAATTATATGCTATGAAAAATTAAATTCATTAAACAATGCGCTACATACAAGGTGAAATATAAAGTATTATTTTTTCCCATTTCTTAAAACCCCTGTATAAAAGATAGCACCACCGAATTAAGTGATCTCTCTGATCTTCTAGGGTGGCGGAAGTGTCAGCTATATTTTGTTTTTTGAATTTTGTTTCTATCTCATGTAATAAAGGTTGGATGACTGTTTTTCTAAAACCATGCATTTTCACATTAATGCATTATAGTTCTAGTTAGAAGCTGAGTGTGCTGTGCTCATTATTTGTTATTTATTATTGTAACCATAGTGTGACATTACAAAATTTACAGTTGCCATTTGGCTATTTTTCTTTATCGTGTTTTCAAAGTATTGTTACGATATGCCCCGACATTTAACTCCAATTGAAGTTAGTCGAGCTATTGGTATGCTAGATGGTGGAATGAAGCAAGCCGATGTAGCTGTCCACTTTAATACTTCACAAAGCGTTGTAAGTCGTTTGCTAAAATGATTTAGAGAAATCGGTTCTGAATCGAGACATTCAGGACAAGGTCGAAAAAGACAAACAACAAGGTTTCAAGATCGCTTCATAGCGCTTTCAGCGAGAAGAAATCCGAGCACTACTTCAGTCGCACTACGGCAACAACTGGAAGGTGCTGCAGGAGTTAATATTACTGCATAAAAAGTAAGAAGACGTTTGGCAGAGGCTAAGCTTGTGTGTTGCAGGCCAATGAGAGGAATGCCACTGACTAACCAGTATAAGCGTAGAAGAATAGGCAACTGAACATCAACACTGGGAGGCTGAGTGGAATAGAGTTCTGTTTTCAGACGAGTCCCACTTTGGACTGTACAGCGATTCAAGAATAATTCGAGAATGGAGGCATAAAAATACGGCTCGTCACTTAGGGCATGTGCAAGAAATTCATGCATTTCGCGGTGGAACAGTTATGGTAGAATGGACTAATCTATGCCCGGGATATTATAAATGGATTAGTAGCGCCTATAGCCCAAGAAATGGGTGAATTTACTTTTCTTGACATTGAAAGGCATGGTATAGAGCACTTGAGATTACCTGCTTTTTCTCCTGATTTAAATCCGATAGAGCACGGTTGGGAATGTCACAGCGTGCCCTTGACCATTTTCAGCCACCGTTCAAAATCTGGCACAACTTAGAGCCGTATTACCAATTTTGTGGAAGAACCTTTTGATAATTTAGTGAGGAGCATGCCGCGAAGGATTCAAGCCGTCTTGGAAGTTCGTGGTGGTCACACTCGGTACTGTTTGATTTTCTTATGTCATGTATTGTCATTGTATTAGTTCCAGTAAAAATTAAATTAATTATAGCTAGATTATTATTTCATTATTAAAATACTATGCATTAATATGAAAATGCCTCGTTTTAAAAAAACAATCATAGAACCTTTATTACATGAGATAGAAACAAAATTAAAAAACAGAATATAGCTGACACTTCCACCACCCTAGATGATCAGACAGATTACTTAATTCGGTGGTGCTATCTTTTATACAGGGGTTTTAAAAAAGGGAAAAAAATAATACTTTATATTTTACCTTGCATGTAGCGCATTGTTTAATAAATTTTATTTTTCCTAGCATATAATTAAAGTAGAAGGATACACCTCTCAGGGAAAAAAACATTTTTGGAGATTGGGTGAAAATTATTCATTTTATTCGAGTTTAAGTGTAGACATTAAATTTCCATATCCCTTAAAATTGCCCGGCAGTGTATGTTTAAATTGTAGGCAATGCAAATATATGGAATTTAAATAAATTATTTAGCTACAAAAGATATTTGCAACGTCATGGACCCGCTCTGTATAAAAGTGCGAGTTAATTTAATTGACCCGGAAAGTCCCACCATCAAAGAAAATAATAGCTAGCTATTATTTTCTTTGCCACCATGCGGTACCTATATAATTTTATTACGCAAGTGGCGACATGTCAAAGTTTAGATTCTTGAAATTATATGCAATTATTTATTTATGCAGCGGTTAATAATTCTATATTATACGAGTAAATATATATCATTTTGCCATCGTAGCAGAAAAACATTGTTTCCTGAAACTATGTGTCCTTATCTTATTTTGCGAAATAGTAAGATAAGCGGAAAACTACAATTTCTTAAAAGATCAATAAAAATTAATACCCAGCATCCAAGGTTTTTCTAGAAACCGTACACACTTACGTAAAATTCCTATTGCCGACGCCGCGACGTTATAAAATAAAATTTTACAAAAGACCGATTTTATTAGAACTTTTTACACTTAAATACTGTTTACATACTTTCAAGGAAACGTTTCCCTTAAACGAAGCGTGAAGGTTTTAAAGAACTGTTTTTAAAGCGTTCTACCATTAATAATGAGGAAAATTCTGGATAGCCTTTTGTTGCATTATAATGGTCCTGCATAAAACCACGGATAATTGCTATTGTGTGACAAAATACGTGCAGTAATTTTATGTCCCTCATATACCCATATATTTATTATATCAATAGAAAATACCGGGTGAGCTATTATCATTAATATTATCATATACATTTTTAAAATATCTTTGAATTGTACGTTTTATTAACACTAAATATGTACAGGGTGATCTAGATAACGATTTAAATAGAAATATCATCTATATTACTTTTGAAATCAGAAAAAATATTCCTAACAAAAATTGTTTGACTTCATCTGCTTTTACACATGTTTTTGTTTTAATGTAATTAATATACCACATTTTTGGATGATTTTGAATTTTCTATTAAATTATCCATATTTTTGAATAATATATCAAATACCAAAGCTTAACGATTTATTGAAGGTTGAATTACGAAATACTATGTTTTTTTTCCATATAAGATACCTGGAAATAAAGGTTTATTTTTCAAATGTCATGGCATTGATGTTTGAAGTCTGATTTACTAATTCATCTTTATTTTCTGCTAATATTTTAGAAAATCGGCTATAATATACTTACTAAAATTGAAAATAACATACTAAGTACTTAATTAAAAGTTATAGTCAACCAAAAACAAGAAACTAATAAAACGTATAATTTCTAGCTTAAATTATATGCCCTGCATGTCACCCATTACTCTGATCACATTTCTCGTAAATTCTTTTCTGGCGTTCCGATGCATTTATAATTGCTTCGTTCTCATTTAATATTCTTACTTCTTCGACAATTTACCTCTGATTTACTTTTTTCTCTATATAGACTCTATTTTTCAAATAGCCTCAAGAAAGGTATCCATGGACGTTAGATTTGGGAATTTCGTGTGCAAGTTGATTGTTCCATATCTACGTACTCATCCATACTTGATACTTATATGAAGAAAGTTTCTTACTGCCAGAATATTATAAAAGGAGGTGCTCCGCCTTGTTTGCCGAGTTTGAAGTGCTAGTTCATCGATAAAATATTCAGTTTCATTTTCCAAAAGTTCCAGATATCTTAACCTATTTAAGGTACTATGGATAAAAATCAGACCTAAGATATTATGCCCCAAAATTCTGCACCAAGCTTGTATTAAGCAATTGAATTGAAAAGCATTTGGCTCGACGGCTTGTGGATATTTATCGGACCAAATCGTCGTCAATATCACAAAGTGACGTAACTCGAAAAAATTGAAAATTGAGATAAGTCGCATATATAATGTAAAAGGGTATGCTCTACAATTTCACGAAATGGCGTATCTCAATTCATTATATTTATTATGATAGCACGGCGTATCTAGCCTGACTATCTGATAATTGTCCAAAACAGAATTTCACGAAGAGACGTAACTTGAGTTAAGTCATTTTGTTAAATTTGTTTTACGAACTTTGTTAAATTTGTAAGCGGCGTATTTCATATTAACCCCCGATTCGTCGGGGGTTTGAGTTTGGTCAGTCTTACAAGACTTCCAAGAAAGAACATTCGAGAAGACAACGTACCGACCAATACTTTTTGTCAGTGGAACATACTCGTCATTTAGTATGTAAGACATTTTGTTGAGTGTTTCTGAGCGTTTTATGAGAATTGCCTTAGAGAAAGTAAATGAGAGCGGTGTGTTGGAAGAAGAAAAAAGGGTGGTCGCCAATCAGCTGCTATTATTAATAGAGACAAAATATACGGGACGCCATTCTCAATCACATTAAAAGATTTCCTACCTACAGTAGTGTTACTCTACACTACTGTAGGTCCAGCTCTACGAAGGAATATCTTCACCACGGGTTAACAGTATCTAAAATGTATGAGATGTTAAGCGAATTAGATCCAAATGCCAAAAACCTTGTATTGACTTATACAGAAAAGTATTTAGAGCATTAAATTTAGCGTTTCACGAGGCAAAGAAAGATCAGTGTTGTTTGTGTCTCAGTTACAGAGCAGGAGATGATGCCAAGAAAGAACAGATAAAAGCTCGTTTCGAGACGCATGTTGCAGAAAAAAACAAAGTAAGAGACATTAAACAAAATGTCAAAACAGAGGCTTTAAACAATAGTCAAAATTTTATGTGCTAGTTTTGACCTCCCACAAGTTATTTGCTTGCCCCAGTCCAAAGAGATTGCTATCTTCTACAAGAACCGCTTGGTCAATTATAATTTTACGGTATATAACATTGCGTCAAAGGAATGTTTTTGCTATCTTTGGAATGAGGTACAAAGCAAACGAGGTGCTTATGAGATAAGTTCCTGTATTTATAAAGCTATAAGTGCCTACGACACTAAGAATACCGTAAAAACGGTTGCCTTCTTTGCAGATGGTTGCAGTGGTCAAAACAAAAATTCGATCACTGCAACCATGTTGCTTTATACTGTAGCAAACACAAAAAAATATTGAGGAAATCTCAATATACGATGTTTGAATCATTCCATGGGCAAAACGAGGGAGATTCCGCACATAGTGCCATTTCTACAGCCTTGACAACGGCCGGCGATAGTTTTGTTCCTTCACAGCTATATCCCATTGTACGGCTTGCCTGAAGAAAGCTACCGTACATTGTCGAGCCTCTTGAATACCATGCCTTTTCAGATTTTAAGAAACTATCTAAAGATATCAGAATACTATCACTATACTCTACTATACATCCGACTCTGCTATCCCATTAATTGGACAGACTTTATGAAGTTAAAGGTAAACAAAACCGAACCATCAAAAATATATTTTAAGAATAGCCACCTTCAACAGGAATTTGATTCTTTAACGATTCTTAAACGACAAAAAGTTGGTTTATCTGAAGTTAATCTAGGCGTTTTAAATTTAGAAGTTCAAAAACTCAGGAGTGATCAGTACAAAGACTTATAATCATTATGTGAAGGGCCCTTACCAGTAGTGAGGATTCACGAATACCAAAATTTTTATTTAAATCTGCCACATCATGATATGTAGCTTAATTTTTAACTTGTTAACTGATGTGTTATTTTGAATGTATTTAAGTAAGTTAGATTTTTAACTTTTATGAAAACTTAAGATATTTTATATTTGGTTCAATATGTTTGTTTTTGTTAATGTGCAATTTTTCACCAATTTTCGTAATAAATCGCCCATTTTAGCAAATTATACTGCAGATTATTATCCTGGTTTAGACATTATTAATGGCGTAACTATTTTTGCTCTCACCATCTAATGATTCTTCAATTTTACATAGTGACGTATCTCATTTTTTGTCATTTTTTGTAAACTATAGCAATTTGTTTTAAAAAAATGATCGATGAACATGCAGTTCACATGTACATCTCTTACTAAACCAAAAATTAGAATTGAGACTGCTACTGTTATTGATCACGGATCAATTAAACTTCATAAAAAACTTTAAAATGCTCTCCTGTAAAGTTGTGAAAATCGAGTTACGTCACTTCGTGATATTGACGACGAAATATGACAATTTTTCTTATTATAAATGCCGGCAGTGGTGGATATTACCTTATCGGTCCACAAAATTGCATTAAAATAATTTGGATTCTGATTAAAACTTCCTCTTATAATTTGAACAAAGTCATGCCTTTTTCCTTTTTGTTCGTCGTTTAATTCTTGAACTGGTCTAATATTGAAATCGTGGTATCAGTATTAACTTAAAGTTCTTTATGGAGCAGCCATAATTAACTACTCTCTTGTTTCATGGTTGATACCTTATATCTCTGACACAGTCTCTGATAGATTTTCTTGAAAATAAAGTAATGTAATAAGATCCCTTTCTTCGTTTCTTTATTTTGTCCTTTTCTTATTTATTGGAGATGTCGTTTCTTGCAATAACCTCCTCGTATTAATTATTATTAAATTGATCCAGACGGTACTCTTTGGCCTCGGCCATGTTCAACCTTTCAACAATCGAATAGCTCTTTTTGTAAGATATTAGCAGAAAATAAGGATGAATCAGTAAATCAGGCTTCAAACATCAATGCCATAACATTTAAAACATAAACCTTTCTCTTTAGGTATAGCAGCAGATATCTAAATAGTTTCTTTTTATGTTTGGCATACACACAAAAGGAAAACCCCATACCACTCGACGAGCGATGCGTATGCGGAGAAGATGGTGGACGTTGGACTTAAAGCGCTGAAGTTTTCGGGAAAGACATTACTCGGAAGTTCATTTCAGAGCGAGGCTGTCCTCCAGATGACGGAGTCCCGTAAGAGCGACGCACGTCCCAGGCTTGTGTCTGACGGGCGGTTCTGTTTGGCACGAATTAGGCTCAACAAGCTTGCGGATTTTTATCGTACCAAATATGACAGTTTCTCTTATTATAAATACCGGCAATGGTGAAAAATCACCTCATCGGTCCACAAAATTGTATTAAAATAATTCGGATTTTGATTAAAATTTCCTCTTATAAATTGGACAAATTCATGCCATTCTCCTTTTTGTTCGTCGTTTAATTCTTGAACTGGTCTAATATTGAAATCGTGGTATCAGTATTAATCCGTATGCTTTAAATTTTCTCCGTCATTGCCACACCCTATCAAATGGTTTGGATATGTCGAGAGCCACTATGGCTTTGGTTCACAGGTAGGTTACGTAAGTTAGAAGATCTGCCGTGGATCTGGCGATCGCTTATGATGATTGCCGATTTCATATATTTTAAGAGTCGTTCGTTGATCAGTTTCTACATGACTTTGGTCATCATGGGAACTAAGGCAATTGGACGGTAGTTATTTAGAACCGTTGTTTTACCTTTCTTCGGGATTGGTTGCACGTGAACGCATTTCCAGAAGGATGCAGGTCTGTATGATAGGATGAAAAGCTTGCATAGTGGAGCTGTTAGTTAAGCAGCACATTTCTTAAGCATTATTGCGGGAATGCCATCAGGTACTGAAGCCTTGTTAGTGTCTAGGCTTTTGAGTATTCGGTTCATTTCGCGTTCATTCATGAATTACTCTCGGGATAGTTGGGGGTCTTTCCTTGAGGATCTAAGGTAGAATTTGATGCAAACATTACGGCAAGAATATTCGCTTTTTTCTTGGCTGTTTCCGCTATTGGGCGATCATCTTTCGTCAGTGATGGGATTGACGTCTTTATCAGTTCTATTAAATAAACCTACTTTTACTTTCAAGACTTGTCTATTTTATATAAATATCTTTTTGGCGCGTCGCGTCGGATTTAAAATCTAGTCCGCAGACAATGTTATTGCAAATAAAATAAAACAAGAAAATGTACACAAAAAAAACAAAAACTAAATATACACCTATAAAGTAAAAAAAAATACCAAAAACATTTTTTTGAAAAATGGGCCATTTTCAAAATATTTCATTGAACGCAAATAACTGTTATATTATTTTTTCGATTTGTTAAAACCCGTTTCACAATTAGCATTTTTATGTTGCATTTCGAAGATACTGTCATTCGATAGTTTATGAAAACTTAAGATAGGAATGTGCAAACCTGCAAATTTTAGAGCCTGTCAAAGTGTCAAAATACCCGACTTCCAACTGTCAATATTTGGTAAACAGCTAAAGATAGGTATAGGATATTATACACAAAATGTGTTTAGATTTTTCTAGAGAGTCCAAAAATGTAGTAATATACAGGGTGTTCCATTTAAAAAATATCAAAGTGACTCCTAGCACTTTTATTTGATGTTCAGTTGTTTTTTGCTGAACATATCCGAATTCGCGGGAGAAAATTACATAAGATGGCTATTTCAGGTTTTTTTTTTATAAAAATACAGGGAAAGTAAAAAAATCGCCTTGTCTAGTCCTCGTTGGATAACCCGGTACATAGTGTTACTTATAATAAATATATTAACTTTTTTGATGGTTGATTTGTGTTTGTGTCACCTAGATGTTTACGTAATTTCATATCATATAATGGATGTAAAACACTGTCTAGTATGACTTTCATTTTCACCATGTTGGTGGAAATTGCAATTACCTTGCGTTTTGAAATAGTTTATTTTTTTAATTTCTTTTCTTGTTAGATTTTTTTTTGTTACTCAAAATTCCTCGTTTTTCTATTTGATATTCTTATTAACTTGGTTTTCTTTAGTTTGTTTGTGACCTTCCTACAGACTTGTATTAATTAATTTTGTTAATAACTGCTCAATAATATCGTGTATATTATTACCATCATAAGGGCTCCTTCTTTTCAATGTATTTACTCTTCTGCCAATCATTGTTCAAACTTCATGTGACATGTAATATTCCTTTTACTTAGTACATTTAATTTTAGTTATTTTTTCCTTTTTTGTTGATTGTCTTACGATTATCCATTCGAGTTAAACATAACAATTAAGCACATGCTTTAATTACTGTTTAAATTTAAGTTACTCAATATAAGATAAACATAACCCACTTACATTATTTTAAAAAGATAACTCTCGATCAAATCTCAAATGATATACAATCGGTTAGCAGCATGATACAAGTTATTCTTTGTATCATGGGTTAGCAGTACCGGTTCAATGATATTTGTATATTGGTGCTAAATGTGTAAATTTATAAAATTATATCTTCTTGTATTAGGGATAAAGAGCGTCACTGTAATAATTCAATTTCGTTTTGACGGATCACCGTGTACGAAAATGAATTATTCAACTGTGTACTCGCCAATTTCGAAATCCCCTATGTAAACAACATAAATTTACTATTGTTCCAAGAGTTGACACTTTTCGTTATAGTAGTACTCGTACATTGAAATTTTAACTTCATTAACTGAAGTGATCTCTCCTTACACTATACAGTGAAATTAGACTAAGATCATTGACTGAAAATAGTGTGTTTATTATTTTGGATTTGTTGTGATATTCATTTACTAAAAAACTATTGACTAATTCTACATTAAGGTATTTATGGCTTCCACTTTTACTTGTGTTTATTTAACTTTTTTTTTAAATGTGTGCTTTTGTGCTATTATTCGAAAAAGCTTACTGAATAATTTCTTATAATATCTTTACATGTCTAATCGAAACACCTACCATGACTCTTTTTTCGGTAAAGTTTCATTGATTATCAAAACAGGCATATCTCGGCCACCTGTTTGTGGTGTTCCAGACTATCCAGATCCCGGATCAACTCTTGCATGGTCCCCGACGAGCCGCACAGCTCTCTTCTGAATGGAATCCAGTAACTTTAGGGTCTGCTTCAGTGCGGCACCCCAGATGTGTGAGCAATATTCTAGGCACGGTCTTACTTGCGCTTTGTAGAGCAAGAGTATCTGCTGCGGTGTATACAGTTTTTTTTTGTTGCGAAATAGCGTACCAAGCTTTTGCGAGGCTGATTTTGCGATGTTAGCAACATGGTCGGTCATGCCAGGACATATTGCTGTTGACCGAGATACCCAGATACACTTGAGCAATCCGTCATGCCAAACTCTATCGAATGTCTTCCAAATATCCAACGCAATAGCTCGAGATTCTCCCTCGTTCTCCGTTGCCCTACTCCATATATGAGTGACATAGGGTCGATCTCTCTTTGCGAAAGCCGTATTGGTTATAGCTAATTAATCTGTTAGTCTCGAGGTACTTGAATAGTTGCTAATTGACTATACGTCACATGACTTTGGAGATTATTGGAAGCAAGGGCGATAATTTGAGGCCGTGGCTTTCTTGCCATTTTTTGGAACACGTTTGCACTTGAGCGATTTTCCAAAAAGATAGGTAAATCCCTTTTCGGTAAGACAGCCGCTGTATCAAACTGTGCATTTAATTTCAATATTTTTGCTGATATTTTTATGAAATAAATATTATTGTTTCACTTCTGTTAACATTTTCTTAATTAAATAGAATTGATAAGCCATGAAATACATGCATAAAAGTTTAATAGAATTTTCAATATGATATAAAGCCTTTATAAAGATTGCTTGCATTAATTTTGGTTCTTTCTAGGGCTCCTATTAAACTGAAATTCATTAATTTCCCTAGACACATTTTTATACTTTTTGCGCGCTCTCCTGTCTCAGTTATGTTCTGACGACGGTGAACGTAGTTGTTATTTATGTGGCAGCCTTTATCAAGAACATAATATTCTGAGAAATCAATAATAAAAAAGTTTTCCATATGATGCAGGATGTGGATTTTAAGTATATTATGTGATATACCGGGTGGACATCTTTATTTATAGGCCATAGGAAATCTAATGTAGAAATTTTAAAGCGAGAAATACATAGTCTCAATTTAGAAAATATTTCAAGAAATGTATACCTAATCTATAAACTATTCGTGGGATTACTTTTGATATTATATATTTCAAAAGGTATGGTTGCAGTTGCTTTTTAAATCATACATTTATTTCGGTTTTTCATTTAATATAAAAGGATAGTTTAAGAAGATTTTCAAGGTAACAGATATTTAAAATAACCAAAGGTTTTTAAACAAATTCCTGTCTAGCACGGCAAAACACAAAATAGGTTTCAGCTTTCTTCTAATATTTAGAATTTTTATCAGAAAAATACTGTCTATTTAAAAAGAAGACCAAACGAAACACCATCCTTTTCAGAACCTATTTTTATTTAATAAGAAAAAATAAAAGAAACGAGAAACAAAAATATTCGCAAAACAAACTTAATTAAGCAATGAGTATGTATGTATGCACAGGATGTTCCAACGAGGGCTCAACAGGGCCTTATTTTTGACCCTCACTATATTATTATTTTGAAAACAAACCAAAATGGCCATTCGATCTATTTTTGCTGCTAAATTCAAAAATTTAACCAAAAAACATTTTAACCAAAAGCAAAAGACGTACGCCATTGATGAACTGTTTTTTAAATGGAACACCCTGTATTTTATTAAATTTTTGGACGCTATAGAAAAACCTAAACACATTTCGTGTATAATATCCTATACATACCTATCTTTTTAGTTGTTTACGAAATATTGACAATTGAAAGTCGGGCATTTTGATACTTTGACAGGTTCTAAAATTTAACCCGCATGAGAGCAACAAAAACGGTGCACATTCCTAACTTAGGATTTCATAAGCTATCGAATGACAGTACCTTCGCAATTCGCATTTAACCCGTGGATAATATTAATCGGAACTTTTAAACCTCCGGCTAAATTCAAAGTTACTGTCATTCGATAGCCTAAAAACCTAAGATAGAATTTGCAAACCGTTTTCTTTGACCTCGTGCAATTTAGATTTTAGAGCCTGTCAAAATTCAAAATGCCCGACTTTCAACTGTCAATATTTCGTAAACAGCTAAAGATAGGTATAGGATATTATACACGAAATGTGTTTAGGTTTAGATTCTTCTAGAGAATATAAAAATGTAGTAATATACAGGTTTCTCAATTTAAAAAACAGTTCATCCATAGCGTAAGATTTTTGCTTTTGGTTCAAATGTTTTTTTGTTTGAATTTTTGAATTTAGCAGAAAAAAATACATCGAATGGGTATTTTGGTTTGTTTTAAAAATACAGGGAAGATTAAAAATACGCCCCTGTTCAGTCCTCGCTGGAACACCCTGTACAGGGATATTGATTAGATTTTGACCACCCCCTCCAACTTTGTTATTTTTTAAGCTACAGATCTGAATTTTTTACGGAATTGTAGGAAATATTTTTTTGAAATATAGAAAATGCGTGTCAGAAAATTACGGCAAATCAATGTTACTTGCTTTTACTGGAACACCCTGTATATTTGTAGAAAGTTAAAGAGCCTTTTATTTATTATTATTATTATTATTATTTTATTTTCAAAAATATATATGTAATATCAGAGCTGGGCAAAATACTTTTGAAAAATATTTAAATACTAAAAGTATTTAAATACTTGGTAGATATTTAAATACTTCGGAAATATTTAAATACTTGTGCCTAGTAAAATACTCTGACAGATGACAGGTATGTTAAATTATATATTTTATTAATATGAATACGAAAACTAGAAAAATAAACAAACTAAAATACAATATACTTATGCAATACAAAAAAACGTAATGCGCTTCGTAACAAAAAAGAAGGAACAAACATTATAAATAGCGTAAAGTTTCAAAAAGTAATATTTTAAAAATTCTACTCAAAGAACTTGATTTAATTGTTTAAATGATATTATTTGCCTTTATAAGCACTAAATTTTCAAAGTTTTGATCAGATAATGCGTGACGGCATGGCTTATGAATAAACCTAGGATGAGAAAACATTCTTACTACAGTTTTAATTTTTTTTTATTACTTAGTTTTTTGGCGCGGCGAGCGGAGAGCATTGCATGAATACAAATGCGTGAAGTGAAAAAACGTAAACAACATTGACGGGTGGGGATAGTGTAACACACGTGTTTATCTAGCCAATCAGGTGACGTTATTTAACTGGGGAGCCTGAACCCGAACACCGCTCGTCAATGTTGTTTACATTTGTAATTTTACATTTTCACTTCGTACAATTCCCGCCGCTCGCTGCGAGGTGCAACTAACCCAAACGAACCCAAGGGAAGCCAAAAACTAACTAATCTAATAAAAAAAGAAATACAAAGACCAGGAGTCGAAGCAATTACTTTGTCTTTTGCAGACGCGTGCTTCGCCACCTGAGCCAAACTCTCACATTCCTGCTTTTCTCGAAAAGTTTTATACAAACACCTGAAGTGAAAAAATGTGTAAAAAGATCAGGCTTCCCACAGCGGCGAGACGCTAGTGTTCTGTAACGCGGACACAGATTGTAGGAGTAATCTGTGACGCGGAGGCATCCTAAACATGCAAACGGATATGCACACGTGGCGAGTGGAAAGCGACCGACAATTTGACGAATTAAAACCTGCGAAACATAATATTTGCAAAACAAAAGGTATTTAAATACTTTTGGAAGTAGTTAAACTACTCCACAAATATTTAAATCTTTGTAGTAGAAGTTCGATACTTCAAAAGTATTTAAATACTTTCGAAAAGTATTTAAATACTAAATACTTCAAAATGTATTTACCGGTGCAAATACAAATATCAGTTTAAGTATAGTATCTAAATACAAAGTATTTAAATACTAGTAAGTATTTACAAATTCAAATACTGCCCAGCTCTGTGTAATATAATGTATTTACCTTTTATAGTTTTCGAGCTATGGGAGTATAAAATGATAAATATTAGTTATTTATTTAGTTCTAAAATAGAGGTCTTTGGAAATTATTTTTCTAGATATTAGACCAATAAATCATAGATTTATTCTTAATTAAGCTAAAAGTATACCTAAAATGTGAAAGTTTGCCCTGAATACTGCATTTATTACTATTTTTGGTAATGAGATGAAATTAGGAATTCGGAATTCGCTATATGTATATCATATTTGTACTTGGCGCTGCCGCCGGAAAGAAATAGTATATTATTTTATATGGAGGAAAAGTAACTTTTTCCTCCAAATAAAATATGCTGTTTTTTCTTCAAATGTCGACAAATTAATGTAAAAAGTCTCTTTTTAATAGAAATAATAATTATTATTAAAGATAAGTGGGTTCGCAAGGCGGCTAAGACCGGTGCGGTGTCGGTGAATAGGCTCAGGTTGTTGCTATAGTAATGTAACATAAAGCTGTCAGTGGACACTGTCAACAATAATTATATTTTTAAAATTGCGTCTTCGATTGGGTTTTAATTCCGTATTGATAAGCAGTTATTCCTAAATTAGTGATTTTTAGAAATGCAGTCACACATTGAGTGATAAATACAAATTTTAGTTTAATAACTCTTGAGTTGTTGACGCTTATTTTGATGTTTGTTTATATTGTATACATGTTGCTATGATAACACTTTTACTTCCGCCGGCGGAAAAGTGAAAAGTAAAGCTCCGGTGGAGGAAAAACGAAACTTCACTGCCGCCTACACAGTCGAGTAATGACGGATTTACTGACCTTTGAAGAAAATAGTATATTATTTTATATGGAGGAAAAGTAATACTTTTAACAGCCGAACGGAGTGAGGCTGGTAATAGAGAGCAAGCCATGAAAAGTAACTTTTCCTCCAAATAAAATATGCTGTTTTTTCTTCAAATGTCGACAAATTAATGCAAAAAGTCTCTTTTTAATAGTAATAATAATTATTATTAAAGATAAGTGGGTTCGCAAGGCGGCTTAGACCGGTGCAGTGCATTGATTTGTATAGGAGTGGATAAGCAATAGCCGCCTGTCGCACTATTCAAAAGTGGCAACCTATGGGCGAAAAAACAGGTTTCTGCGCATGACAAAATCGACGCAAAATGGAAAAACATAAACAAAGAAGATACCGTTTTGTCATGCGCACTAAAACACTTGCCGTCTCAGCAGGCGTCGGTCAGGATCGAACTTGGCTTTTGTCTTTGACGTGTTTTCGTTTTGACGGCGCGGCGTTTTGAGTTAATAATTCGAGTTCGAGTCGAGGCAAAATACCCGGGATTTCCTATTTCAAGAAAGTCTAATTATTATAAGTATTACTTATTTATACCTTATTGTTTGTTTCACTATGCTAACTGGGGCCCATTTCACAATCGGCAAGGCTCCTCTACCGAATATTTGGTGAAATAATCACTTTCGAAGTCCGGGCCTGCCTATTTACCTTCACGGTGCAACAACTAGCTCCTACTAATTTTCTAATGCGCAAGTCCAAATAGAAATCTCTTTGTTTACATTTCGCGGTCGTAAATTTGCCATGTTTGGTCTATTTATTGCTTATCCACTCTTATACAAATCAATGGTGCAGTGTCGGTGGATAGGCTCAGGTTGTTGCTATAGTAATGTAACATAAAGCCACAGCTTATTCAATAACCAGCTACTCATCTTGCGGCGGCATCCTTTGATTTGGGAAAGTCAAGTGAAAATTTTAGAAGAGGGCCATGAGTTAATATTTTTCTAAACGTCTGAGTATCTGAACAACACTTTTGACAATTCGTTTAATTTAAAATACGATGTTTTATCGTCTAAAATCCTTTTGAAAACGATTTTAAATGGCAAAGTTGTATAAAAATCCGAAATTTCCGGTCTTTTTAGGGCAATAGCCGCAGCTTCGGGCCAATTTGTCGTGAATTTTGAAGGGAATATTCATTTTAAATTCAGTTCGCTTCGTGTCATTACATGACCTGAAAAATCACGAGACCGTGAAACTGAACCGCTAAGGGCACTGTCAGGAAGCGCAGTGCCCGACACTCCAACTTTCCAATTTAGATAGAGATTAATAGCTGGTTATTGAATAAGCTGTGATAAAGCTGTCAGTGGACACTGTCAACAATAATTATTTTTTTAAGATTGCGTCTCCGATTGCGTTTTAATTCCGTATTGATAGGCAGTTATGTTTTTCTCTCGCCAACTTCCATATTTTTTAATTTAATTAGTGACAGCTTAACAAAATGCTTTTCACAGAAGAAAAACGCGATATTTACGAAACTTTTATAAAAACTCTTTTCAATTTCCCATTTTATTTTTAGAAAACTCGAAACTTCTATACCTATGGCTGCACAAGAACTAGGAATACATTGGCCAAATATAAATTTTACCCCTACAAAATTTTACCAGTTCAGTATTTAATGCAGATAAATAAAAAAAAAATATTTTTAGATTTTGCTCGGAATACGATGGACCTTTTAGAACAAGATGAACTTTCATTTAACAAATTTTTTTGGATTGACGAATCAGTGTTTTCAACTGCTTTAAAATTTAATAGACGGGATAGTCATATTTGGGCTCAAGAAACCCCTGGCGCGATTCGTCAAGTTACACGTTCTGGTAATAGGACCCATATTTTTAATGGTTGTTTGAACGGAGATTGATAATTCCATTTAGTCCAAGATGTTGTTCACAATTTGCCAGACAACAACGAAGTTGTGTGGCAACAAGATGGTGCTCCTTACCATAATATCAGTCTTGTAATGATAGATTTCCTGTCTAGCTTGCAGGAGTTGGGAGTATCAGATGACCAGCCAACAGCCCCGATTTGATATTTATGGACCCATTTCTGTGGGGTTTCCTCAAAGCGAACTTCGAGAGAAAGCACCCGAAGAATTAACACCTGATAGCATCAGACCTTACCCTCCAGAAGAGATAGCAGCACAAAATTCAAATAAAATCAATTTTGGCTGCAATCGAATGACATAAACGCATTTATGTAATTTCAACAGACCTCTATTTTAAAACTAAATAACTAACCAATATTCAACATTTTATATATTGATAGTTTGAAAACTATAAAAGTTAAATACATTATATATATTTTTGAAAAGGTCTTTTTAAGGCACTTTAACTGTCTACAAATAAACAGGGTTTTCCATTAAAAAACGTAACATTGATTAGCCATATTTTTTGGGACACCCTGTATAATATTTTTACTTTTTTTTAAATACGTTTCATTTCCTACACTTCGGTAAAAATTTCAGATCTGTAGCTTAAAAATAAAAAAGTTACAGGGATGGTCAAAATCTAATCAATATTCCTGCACAGGGTGGCTCGAATTCGTGTCTATGTATGGGGAACTCGAAAACCGTAAGAGTTACAGTGTCGGTCAAATTAAGGCAAAATTGCGCATTTAGGTGCCTAATAATATGCCGTTTAGAAAGTTTTAAAATTCCGAGTATTTCCGGAGATATCCGGAAAAAAATGAAATTTTGAAAAATCGTTTTATTTTTTCCTGGATTTATTTAAAAACGGATTTCAAATTGAATTGCTCTTTTGCATTGCCACTTTCTCCACTCTATCCAATGGTGGTATCCAGTTTGGAATCCGAGGTTTATGAATATTTATCGTGTTTCAGATGATAGCAGCATTATAAATATATGTTTTTAATTGTTTTTTCTGTCTAAATTTATTTATTTTTTATTATTTATTTTGCTTTGAGATAAAAAATAAATAAACCTGTTTATTTAATTTTACTATATTTTATTTTTATTGACAAAAAAAACTTCAATTTTTCACTTAACATAAAAAAACAAATTAGAATATTTTTATAGAATGTAAAAATTTCAAAAGTAACAAACTATTTAAAATTACGTCGAAGCAAAATAAGTAACTTCAAAAAAAATAAAAGTAAAAATAAAAAAAATAATAATTATAAAATAAAAACCCATATTCATATTAATAACGTCAATATCATCTAAAAACCGATAAAAAAATCGTATTTAAAACAAGGAAGTTGCTGATGACCCCTTGAAGACGAAACGTCGGATTCCAAACTGGATACCACCATTGATAGAGCGAAAAAAGAGGCAATGCAAAAGTGCAATCTAATTTGAAATTCGTTTTTACATAAGCTCAGGAAAAAAAATAAAACGATTTTTGAATATTTCGGTTTTTCCGGATTTCCGGAAATACTCGGAATTTTAAAAGCTTCTAAACGACATATTGTTAGGCACCTAGAGGCGCAATTTTTCCTTAATTTGACTGACATCTCTTACGGTTTTCGAGTTCCCCATACATAGACTCGAATTGGAGCCACCCTGTACATATAGTTTAAAAACGTGTTTATAATTATCATTTATTTAAATCCTTCGTGCCCTTTAGGGCCAAATACTATTTAATTCTAAAAAGTAATTGATATTTGAATTTTTAAATAAATCCGGCATTCTCAGATCAAAATGCCTATAAGTATAACTACTTATTAAAAGCAGTCATTTTATATAAAAACACAGTTGAGGAGGAGGAAATACTTCTTTATGACAACGACGAATTTTAGTTGGATAATACAATTTTATTTTCAGTTACGCCATATTGATATCGAGAGGATCCGAAGCTAACAATATGGTGGCGAAACAGCTGACGATTACTGTGACGTTCCTCATTTTGAGTGTAACTGTAATAGAAAGCATTCCCCAACGAGGAAGTCCAAGTTTAAGTATAAACGAGGCACAAAATATTTTAGTAGGAAACGCGCAGCGCCCTAACGTAGATTGTGTCTGCATGAACTGGCGCAGATGCGCTGAGGTTAACTCAGAGTAAGTTACAGCAGAATTAAATAACTTATTTTTTATTTTAAATTTCAAAATCCTTATATTTTTAACAATATTAAGTACATTCTGCAACATTAGGTGGGTGCGTCTGTGTGTCTATGGGACACCAATGTATCCGAATTACAAAATGTACGGCGCACTTGTTTGTGTATTGAAGACTGCGAAAAAGGACGACCTCTTACTGGATTCGAACCAGCGCGGTAGCGACCTCAAAACTCAATCGTCTACTTGGCCCAGCTCTTTAGAGCGTGAGACCGGCAATCTTGGGCTCGGTGGTTCCAATGCAGCAAAAGGTCGTAATTTTTCTCAATTTTAATAGAACTGAACACCGATACGTTATAAAAAGTTGTAGAGAAACAATGATCGTCAGTTCGAATTTCAAAGTTCGAAAAGTATCGGGGATGCAATGTTTAGTGTTTTGGGAAGGCTTCAGAGGACGATATTGCTGCAGCTGTATTCTGCGATTTTACAAAGGCGTTTGACTGCATGAATCGTGGCATACTACCGAAGAAACTTTAACATTATGGGTTTAGAGAAAATGCTCTACAGTGACTTTCATCCTATGTGTCGGAGTAGAGGCAGACATCACGCATAGTTAATCCTCATGTCGTACCTCAGGGCTCCGTATTGAGACCGTGTAGTATTTTGGGGGTTTAGCACTAAAAGGCTTATACAGTCAGTTTTTGTACTAGAGAAGCGAGCTTTGAGATATCTATGTAAATTGAAGGCAAGAGATCTATGAGATCATTCTTTATTCATAAACTATATTAACCTTCACTTGTATTTTGGTTTTGTCAACCTAATTCACAAAAAAAAACATAAACGCGTGTTAGTCTAATGAAAGGGTAGAAAATAGGGGAAATTATTGGTGGAGTTTTGAGAGTTTGTATCTATATGTTTTTTGGGTTACTTTACACGAATATAAAGTTTACCAATACGAATTTTGGCCGGAAATGCGTTTTTTAATGAAAACCCCATAAAAAGTACCTTTGTTAAGTTTTTATTAAATAACTAAAACCCTATCCATGCTTGATAAATATTGGTTATATATAAAATGAGAGTATAAAATTTCCTACATTTTATTTCCTTTAACTTCAAGCACAAAGTACTACAAAAAGAGACAAATAATGAAATTAGAATTTTGTTGTTTGTTAATTATTAGTTTAAACTGATGCCTTGTATATTTTCCCAGTCTTCTTTCATTAGTTTGGTAGATTCAATTACTAACAAATCCAACTCCAATACGTTCGTCATTTCCACCTCATCTTCCGGGTCTTCTGGGGTATTGTCGCAACTGTTTTCGCAGTTCAAGCACAAACTACTGCAAAAAAGACAAATAATGGAATTAGAATTTTGTTGTTTGTTAATTATTAGTTTAAACTGATGCCTTGTATATTTTCCTCGTCTTCTTTCTTTGGTTTGGTAGGTGGTAGGTCAGTGACTAACAAATCCCACTCCAATTCGTTCGTCATTTTCACCTCATCTTCCGGGTCTTCTGCCGTATTGTCGCAACTGTTTTCGCAGTTCAAGCACACGCTGTTGCACTTAAGCTCTGCTTTCTTACAGCCACAACTTCTTTGGCAATTGTTAGTGCACTTGCACGAGATCAGTATCAATAAATCGTCGAGAGCTGGTGGTAACAGGCTTGTCACAGATGCAAGGCCAGTTTTTAATCTGTTTTATCGGCACTCAACCATTGCTACCTGATAGTAGGCTCTTAGTGAGTATTGTCGTGCTGCATGTGCAAATAATGGTAATGAAGCACTTTAATGTAGGTTAGGTAACATATCTCAAGTGACTGAGCGAAGGCACAGTTTTACCAGTGTACCCGTATAGTGAAACAAAAAAAAAAACGTTCATCAGCATCAGCAAGCATATCCTGAGTAGCATTGGAGTCTTTGAATACTTTGATATTGTGAGCAAGATAAGGATTTTTTTGTCAGGGTATGAAGGAACTTCAATTTCCCCTGATTGTTCAATGCCGATGTTGCATCATGACCACCCATTACGCGCAAGAATAGAATATTATCAGCAATTATATTATTATTGTTTCGCTTACAGCATCAGCATGAGAGACTTTGTTCTTCCCAAGTTTCAAAAAGAAAACATTTGCGTTTGCGGAAACCTATCAAAATTACCAAGATGTCTATATCCTCACCATCTATAATCACCGACTCATTGGTTGGAGCCAGTTCCAAAGCTGTGTTCACTATTACGGTACCAGCATCTTCTTTCGCCTGCTTGGAAGTAATTACTGCCGAAGAGAACTTGAATTTTCATGTTAGTAAGGAATCTCTCTTTTGACATCGTTGGCATCATTGTATCATCAAACACTATATCAGCTGAAGCCAGTTTTCTTGATCTGTTAATACGATCTACACTTTTTGTACCTCCGTCTAGGCCTTCAGGATACCCATCAAAAACAATTACTGACTTTGATTGGTATTTTGACCTGACATATTCCACCTAATTGTCACAAATAGAATTCATGGTCCGTAATACCCTATGCAAAAGAAATCCGTCATCTATCACTTAACCGCTTCTTTGTTAGAGGTTTTAATGCTTTATACCGAGTGGACTTGGTTCCTTTGCTTAAACCATTGTCAAACAGTGCTAAGGAAAATGGGCCTAGATCGTAGATCAAAAATTCCTCGAGCTGCTCCTCTGCATGCTTGGCAACGGTCATTCTTTGGAACAGACTTGTTGGATTGATAGGTATTAGTTCGTTGTGTACCCGTATCGCACTAGTCATTACCGCCAGAGGTTGCACTTGGTCGCTCCTGTTAAATATGACAGTTGCGAAGTCACCCAGACAATTCTATTAGTAACTTTACTGCCCAAATCCCAAGCTTTATGGCAGTTAATTCGATCATCGGCTATAATACCAATGCTGATTGAATGAGGGTTTCAGGAAAAGGAAAATCCTGTAGGTGCCATTCATACATCTTGGCCTCATCCTTGTTGTCCCATTTAACGTTTGAGTCTTTCAGTCCTACGTGCTCTTCTGACGAGTGAACTGTAACACCACAGTAATTTTCGATTTGTTCACAAACATGTTGCACATAGGTCATTCCCAGTGTCCACACCTTCTCCTACCCCACGACCGTATGTGAGACCTCCATGAAGTTTCTTACTCTTCATCAAAAACTGTTCATCAGAATTTTTCGGATCGTCTAACTATGAAAAAAACCATCGGTACTAAATTTTTCATATTCTTCAACGGCCATTGTTCCTTCAAATTCAGCAAATCTTGTAGATACAGGTAAACGCATTTAGCATAGGCAAAGTGTCCTGATGCATTAAAATATGATTTAAGAACTTTTCGGTGAAAATTCGTGTTGCCAAAACTAAAATTCGTGTATATCTGCCAAAAAAAAAAAAACATTTAAGGGCCAAATATCAAAACTCCACCAAAACTTCCCCCTCCTTTTTATGGGCGATTTGACTAAACTATATTTGATGAAAAACTCTGTAAAATAATTTTTGCAGAACAAGGCATATTATAAATTGGACGAATAAATTGATGATAGTGTTTAATATGTTCTGAGTTGTCATAATTTTTTTTGTCTGGTTCTAGTTTGACATATCAGTTAGGAACTATGAGCGCATTTGGTAACCTATATTTTACTTTTAATGATACCTCATATACGCTCGGGTTGACTGTTTCAACTTGTGATGTAATGATGATTTAGTAGTTCTCCTTTTTTTTTCTTTTCTTTTTTTCGGTTAAGTATTATGTATGTTTTCTTGGGTTGATTATTTTCTAGAACTCTTTTATTGATCTAATATTTTATGTATATGTATAGATATAGATATATATATATATATATATAGGTATATATATATATATATGTATATAGCTATCACGTTTGAT
>MU182037.1:271178-301646 GCA_016904865.1 Pissodes strobi
GTCGACACGAACTTGTTTCGTTTGATTAGTAAAGTATATTTTGATTTGATTTGAAATATACTTTAATTCCTACGTCAATTTACCTACTTTTGTTTGTTTGTATTAATTTCGACTGACTTAAAATAAAGGCAGTTTCGACCCCTAAATTCGAGCATAACAGACGTCTCTATCATCAACAGGAGGAAAACGAAATTAGGTCAAATAAAGCAAATAAGGAAAGTGCTGTTAAGATACCTCCAAAAGTTGACAATAATCTCCAAATCTGCCAATATGTCAACAACGTTTCCTCATTAATTGCATATTATTTTTCCGATCGAAAATGGGCATGTCTTAAAGGAAATCAGAATCTTTAATGAAGTCTGTCGGTGCTTAATATTAAAATAACAATATTAAAGAAAGATTTTGTGATAAAAACAATTATTAATATTCGTATTTCTTCTATTCTAGCGTCAAATGCCATCCCGATTTTGTGTATGTTTGCTGTAGAAGGGCATTGTACTAACGAAGATTTTCCACTGGAAGTACTAAGATTAGTTAGAGAAAACCGCAATTCAAAGGATGTAATTTTAATTTATTGTACCGTTGGCTTATTATAGACACTGCCATGTGTGTTTCCCCTAAATTATTAAAAACATATCGACTGTACAATTGCCTATGTAATAACTTTCTATGTGATATTTATAGAATTAGGAAATAAAGTTGATTTGAAAGTGAATTTAAATTTGCAACAATGACAATGGGCTTATCAATAGTGCTTTAAAAGTGTCAGTTATATACAATGGATTACGGTTATAAAGTACCTTCTAGGGTCCAAAAAATGGGTATCCTATAAGCAGAGGTACGCTATAAAAAACGCAATACAAAATCATTATAAAGCAAAAACAAATTTTTTAAAAGTAAAACATAACACTTCTGTGCAATAAGAAAAATATGTACAGGGTGTCCCAAATTCGAGCCTCATCATTGGGATCTCGGGAACTAGAAGAGATACGAGGTCGGTTAAATGGAGGCAAAGTTGCGCAGTTTGATGCTGATCAAAATGCCACCTTACGGGTTTAAAAATTCCGAATACTTTCGAAGATTTTTGAAAAAAACCGAATATTCGCGATTTCATTTTTATTTTTTTATGACTCTATTTGAATAGATACAACAAAATAAATTCCACATTTTCATTGCTACTTTTTCTGTTCTTCAAGATGGTGTTATCAGATTTTCAAGCGGACGTTTCGTCTTTGAGCTGCCATCATCAACTTTGTTTTTTTAAATACGGCCCTGGATTTTTTATTACAGATTTTAAGAGCTTCTAAGGTCCCAAAACCAATGACGTATCGCACTCATTCGAAAAATTCATATTAGTGACATTTTCCTTAAGAACTCATGTGTTAGAGAGAGACAGAAAATAGATTTTTAATAGAATTAAAAACAAAAACCTTTTTTTACGCATTAACGCCTTGCATAAAGAAAGCTTAAGAACTAACATAAGAAGTGGTTAATAAATAATATAATTATTAAAGTGTCAACCCTCAAACCATAGTTAGGCTCTAGGCTATATTTTTAGCAATTTACCCAAGTAAATAGTTGTGTGGGATTCGAGGTAGATTTGGAACAAATAATAAATTTCACATTTTCATTGTTGTATCGCACTTTTTCGAAAAAAATCCAAAAAATCTGATTTCTATCTCTTTCTAACACATAAGTTCTTATGGAAAATGTCACTAATATGAATTTCTCGAATAAGTGTGATACATAATTGATTTTGGGACCTTAGAAGCTCTTAAAATCCGTAATAAAAATCCAGGGCCGTATTTAAAAAAACAAAGTTGAAAAAGACGAAACGTCTGTTTGAAAATCTAATAGCACCATCTTGTAGAACAGAAAAAGTAGCAATGAGAATGTGAAATTTATTTTGTTATATCTATTCAAATAGAGTCATAAAAAAATAAAAATAAAATCGCGATTGTTCGGTTTTTTCCAAAAATCCTCGGAAGTGTTAGGAATTTTTAAACTTGTAAGGTGGCATTTTGATCAGCATCAAATCGCGCAACTTTGTCTCCATTTAACCGACCTCGTATCTCTTCTAGTTTCCGAGATCCCAATGATAAGGCTCGAATTTGGGACAACCTGTACATACGTACTTTGTTGCATACATTATAATACATACATACCTACATATTTTGTTTATTCTTTTTCAGCAAAAAAAATTGTTATTTGAATTTAAGACTTTCTTTGAATAATTTTACATTCTCTATATATTTCTTAATCTTTAAGGAGGCTTGCAGAATGTCATCAGATGCATTATCAGTACCTTGTACAAAATCTGACACAGTTTTAATAGCACACAATCCCTCAGAATAACTTTGTATTGTTTCTCCATCTTGTTGAACATCATGGCTGCTTTCGCTATCAGAACTTTACAGATCAGTTAAGATCTTATTTTGCTGTAAAACTGCAGTAATAATATCATTATCCGCTAGGGACTTCGTTGTTACTAAATTATCAGCAATCGTCGGAAAGTTGCTAATACAACCAATCACTACGGGAAATCTTCCAGTCAACGTAGTCAAAACCAATATTTTTGTACTTTTCGAACCACTGAAATAGAGGGAAATCATCGTCTAACCCAAACTCATAGGTCGCAATTTTATCAGACCAGTATGTTGAAAGCATTGTACAGGGTTTATTTATCATATTTTGACACCAACCTACAGCCTTTATTTTCCGAGATAGAAAAAAGCTTCAAATATAAAAGTTATAGGATTTTTCCTACGCCGCCAGAATCCGTCATCAGATAAAACAAATAACCATCGTAAAACTGTCAAAAATACCAACGTTTGATTTTTAAATGGAACACCCTGTATATTTTTCGCTAAAATGAAGGATCCTTTCTTTCTGATGTTAAAAATATATAATATGTCTACATTTCTTTTGGCCGTTCATGAAATATTTAATAATAAACATTTCACGATTTATACCCACTTGCGTGTTTAATAAATCACAATTGCCATGAACGAACACGTGCGCACATTGCCATTTCAAAGGTGACGTGTCTGTTTTATTAATGCTTTTTTGTAAAAAATGGGTTACAGCGAAGAAATTCGAAATGCTACATTTATTTTATAAAAATAATAATAATGCTACACAAGCAAGA
This sequence comes from Pissodes strobi, assembly GCA_016904865.1. Classification (NCBI taxonomy): domain Eukaryota; kingdom Metazoa; phylum Arthropoda; class Insecta; order Coleoptera; family Curculionidae; genus Pissodes; species Pissodes strobi. The sequence goes on from MU182037.1 coordinate 274,327, forward strand.
AGAGAATATAATTTCATTCATTATGAAATGCCCGTTCCTTCAAGGAATACCTTCAAAAACATAGAAAGATGTTTCAGGCATCTTAATCGAAAGGAGCGGACTGTTACTGCAGATAAAGAAGAAGAATTAGAAATTTTATTATATTTTCAAGGTAATAAACGTTATATATTTATTATTAATCTTATAATAACTATTTGTATGATGTCTTTACAGAAAATCCGACTAACTCAACTGTAGATGATAGTATTTTTTTTTTAAATCAACAAAAAAATCACTTGACATTAAAAAAATATGGATACCATTCATACAAAATTTAACCTATTCAAGAGCTTACAGAAATTCATAGAATAAACAGACTAGCTTACTGCCGGGAAATGCTTCGAAAGAAAATTGAAGGCAATGATTTTGTAAAAAAAATATTGTGGACAGATGAAGCCACATCCTGCACTGCTGGTATTTTCAATAGAAAAAACACGCATGTTTGAGGTCCAGGAAATCTACACGCCATTTCTGAAATCAAATTTCAGGGTCGCCAGTCAATCCATAGTTGGGCCGGTTATTAAACAACCTAATAATTGGCACAATCCTCAACGAAGGATTCCTAACAGGAAACAGGTATTTAAGTTCCTTGACTCAGGAAATTGGAGATTTATTAGAAAACCAACTAATACAAGTATACCTATAATCATATCATATGGCACCAAGACGGTGCGCCGGCACTTAATGTTTTTCCAGTGAGAGACTTCCTCAATAACCGATATGAAATGTGGATAGGCAAACAAGGAACTATTGAGTGGCCGGCTAACAACCCGGATCTTACTCCTTGCTATTCATTTTTATGGGGATACCAAAAATAAATTATATAAGTATATAGCAAAGAGAGTATAAACTTAGCCCATTTACGACAAAGAATAGTTGAATAAGTAAATAATTTAAATATGTATAATCCAGATTTTATAATTGCATTAAATAAATCAGAAATCGATTATAGAGATTGTATTGAAAATAATGATGCACAATTGAATACCTATAGAAATTACTTCCTAAATAATAGATTTTCCATAATAATTATTATGAATTATTTATTAAATATGCAATTAGGTATAATTCGTAAAATGATTATTATCAAATATTTCAAGAACGGACAAAATAAATGTGGACATATTATATACTTTTGAAATCAGGACGAAAGGATCTTTCATTTTAGTGAACAATGTACAGGGTGTTCAATTTAAAAAAAAAACACAAGTTCGTATTTTTTGACGTTTTACGATGCTTATTTGTTCTATCTGATCGGATTCTGGCGGTTTTGAAAAAATCCTATAACTTCTACATTTAAAGTTTTTTCTATCTCCGAAAATAAAAGCTATCGGTGAGTGTCAAAATATGAGGAATAGCCCTGTACCTACCAGAGTAACTTCATTTCAAGATTGCGCAATTAATTTTTATGTGTCTAGGATAGTTATGTTCAAAGGTTATTTATTGTCCAATGATTGGATCAGACGATACATAAAATATCTACGTTAATATGACTTAAGGCATTTAATTATACCTTGGTCCATAGGTTTCACGACTGTGAAATTGGGTGACCGAATACCGAATATTCGGCTGTTCTTCACGGCCGAATAACGAATATTCGGCTTGGGTTTCGGCCGAATATTCGGTTTGGTTATTCGGTTGCTATTCGGCCGAATATTCGGCTAGTGTGCATTGTTGGTTGCATAATTTCTTGGGCTTTTACGATAATTAAAGGTTCGCACTGCCAATATTAACGCTGTTAAGTTTGTGAACACTGATTTAATGCTGTAAATTCTTGTGGCGACTTTTGTCTTGTATGTTTGTTTACAGTACGGCGCGGCGGTACGGCATATAGAGCTCAGATTTTATCCAATTGCAAGTTTATATATATAGTAATTTCTTTGATATTAGGTGGACAGGTGAACATGACAGAAGAGTAAAGAAAAAGAGCTGGGTATGGGAATATTTTAGTGTGGACAATCATGATGAAGAAAAATCGGTGTGCTCTATTTGTGCGGCAAAAATATCGCGTGGTGGTGTGGGGAAATCGGCGACTATTAGTTCTATGGCTAACCACGTAAAATACAAGCGTTCCAATGAATATAAAACACATATTAATTCAGAAGTAGTTGCCAGCAGTTCAAAGGAAACTGAAGGTAGGGCAACTAACGCCTCTAAACAAAAATCGCTAGAAGATAGCTTTGCTGTCAAAAACAAGTACCAGATTGGCGATCTAAGGGCAAGAAAAATATATTTTGCGATTGGCGAAATGATTGCTTTAGATAATCAACCATTTAGCTTGGTGACTGATGCAGGTTTTAAAAGACTTGTATCTCAGCTACAGCCGAAATATGAAATGCCTAGTAGACATTTTTTTACTGAAAATATAATTTCTGACATGTATGAAAGATGCAGGCAAGCAATAGGAGACATGGTTAAGCACACAGACAGTATTTCTGTAACATCAGATATTTGGTGTTGTAGTTATAATAATGAAAGCTTTATAAGTCTTACCGGACATTTTATAACTCGAGATTATGAGTATAAACACGTCGTTTTAAACTGTATACATTTCCCAGGAAGTAATACTGCTATAGCTATAGAAGATAACGCAGCCAATATTGTTAAGGCAATTACGGACATACAACTAGTACACACACCATGTTTTTTACATACCCTACAGCTAATTATAAATGATGCTCTTAAGTCGCAGCGAAGTGTTATTGATTTATTAGCAATGGCTAGAAAAATTGTTGGTCACTTTAATCATTCAAATATTGCCACAACAAAACTAAAAGAATCGCAAAAACACCTAAATATGCAAAAAAAAATGGTACAAGATGTTACAACACGCTGGAGTTCAAGCGTCCCATAAGCTTATACTGCACTGGAAATACCAGCGTGAATAATCTTATATCAAATCAGTGGACTATTGCTGAAACTTGCTTAAACATTCTTCAACCATTTGAGGAAGTTACAAGGAAGATAAGTTCATCGGAATCGATAATATCCGAAATTATACCGGCTGTTACAGTTTTAAAACGATTTTTACAAACCCAAGATTTTAGTGGATTAAATACGATGAAAGAGGCAATGCTTAATAACTTTGAAACAAGATTTGGAATAATTGAGGAAGATATATAGTATTGTATTGCTGCTTTAGTGGATCCCAGATTCAAGAAAGACGTTTTTACCACAGGTGAATAATTAAATATTTTCAAAATATGTTTTAATTTTTGTGTTTGCATAATCTTTTAATTTTTGTGTTACATTTAAAAATGAATGGAGTGACATCTTTTTTATGTATTGTATTATATGAACTGTAAACAAAAAAAAGTTTTTAAGTTCACATGTAGTAGGTATTATTGTATATTGTAGTAAAAAAACGAATATCTTATTTATTAACGCACTTATATATAATTTCTTAATTTGGTTCTGTTCTATTATTTTTTAGAGAGGGCAAAGGAAACTAGCGTATTGTTGTTAAAACGAGCAGCACAAAAGGCACAACTGACCGAAAATAAAGCATCTACAGGTTCAAACGATAATGAGAGTGAAGCGAATTTAAGTACCGATGATGAAAATGTACCTCTTGGCCAAATACGTCAGCAGTTAATGTTAAAAGGTTGGAATTTATCTGAAATAAATCTAAAATTATTTTTATTTTCCTAAATTGATTTAGATACCTATAACAGTGACATCTTTAATATATTTTTGCTTTGTTTTAGATTGTGAACCTGTAGAAAAAAAAGTGAAACCTAAAGAAGCAACCTCATTTTGGGACCAATATTATGAAGACATGCTATCTAATAAAAAAAGACGGGTCCTCTGATTACCGAAATTCAAAATTACATAAGTTCTCCTTTAAAGAATAAAAATATAAACCCAATTCAGTGGTGGAATGACCATAAAGCATTGTACAAAAAGTTGTCGGTAGTTGCATCCAAATTTCTATGCAGTCCAGGAAGTAGCGTTTCTAGTGAACGATCGTTTTCAGAAGCGGGCAATATATATGAAGCTAAAAGAAGCAGACTTTTGCCAAAAAACGCGGAACACTTGCTTTTTCTGCACCATAATTTGCCTAAGTTAAATTTTAAATACTAAGCTGTTCTATTCTTTTATCCTTACCTTAGATTTAATGGCGTTTATTAAAACTTAATTCCCAATAAATGTGTATTAAGCAGGTAAGCACATCCATTTTTTATTTAACAATTACTTCATTTTACTTTTATTGTAAAGTTTAAAAGTGATATTTAGCCGAATATTCGCCCAATATCGGAATATCGCATCACTGCTCGCCGAATACCGAATATTCGGCATTTACTAAAAAGTGACCGAATATTCGGTAATTATTCGGCAAACCGAATACTCGGTGCATCCCTAGCAAAAACTCTAATTTGATATTTCTACGATTTAGGTCTTTTGGATGAGCGGCACAATTTTCAACCAGAAGCAATATTTTTCTATTTTCATGTCATAACTTTTTATCCCAATCCTTTAAATAATTTTCAAAAATGGCTGAAGTCATCCATGCATACTCGTTTGACTTATAAATGACAACCAGTTTTTTTTACATTTTTCATGCACCTCGATTGTTCATATTTTTCAATAACAAGAAGTTTGAATTTTTCACTATGCGTCATATTTGCACAAACCCAAACGGTCTACCTCAACTTGTAATGCTTCCCTCCAAGACATTTTTCTCCCCTAAATTGAAGGGTACGAGATGGAGTCATCTTGTAAAATAGTCCAGTCTCATCCAGAGATAGGATAGGTAGGAAAGAAAATTTTCAAATTTCTGTCATTTATTGGACGTACTTTCTCGTCGTCCAAGCCTAAAACGATACAATAAGAGGCCTGCAAACTCGTTGCCGCCTATTAGCGTTTGTACCTAAATTTGATAGCAATTCTTCCAATGTTTATAATTTCAAAATAAAGAACATTACGCATGGCATGGCACTCCGCTCACTTAGCTCGCTGCGGGCGGAGGCACAACCAACAGAAACTAACCCAAGGCATGATCAAAATCGCACTTTAACTATTATACTAGCATATACTAGCTAATAACCAAACGACCATCAAACATAACCAAACAGGTAACAAAATACCTGTGTACATAAACCTTTTTGGCCGGTGACGAAAATGCATGTGCAATCAACAGGTTTATGATTTTGTCAACGAAAAACCATACGCGCGCCGTCTCGCCCTCGTCACGATTGAAAATTTCCTGCAGCTGTAATTTTGGACTATTAGGCCACTTATTCTCCAACCAGTTCATCGGCACTTGTTTACTAACATATCCTGCTTCACTAGAAACTTTCCCGATCCATATGTTGTGACGAATAATTTTAAAACGTTCCAGCCAATTACTAGCACAGCTGAAGTCGACACCCTCTAATCCCCTGGATAAATCTTCGGCTTTCGCTTTCAGAACTAGACCACTTATTGTAGTTTTTTCCGATCTTCGATTCGCAAACCATAGTAGAAGGTAGAAGTTCTTGTCGTAGTACAGGATTTCTAATTTTTTTAATTTGGTATGATTTATTTTCACACATTCCCATAAAACTAGCGAATTTAAATTAATTTAAGACAAAATTATACGATTGATTAATAAAATTCCCGGATGGGCCTCCGGAAACCGTCATTCGGTATTTTCCAGGACCATTGGAAATCCGTTAGTAATAACCGGAAGTATACGTTATATACCACGTATGTACGTTCATTGTAACTTACAGTTTACGATAACTCACAGTTTGTTAATTTAATGGACATCCTTATATTACTTTAACCGACAGTTTCATAGCTAACACTTTGATTGATAACAAATCGTTGAGATTTGAAGCCGGCAATTATTTGTGATTGAACATTTTAAATTTCGCGCTGTTCCACTCCGACTTCAGTCTTATTTTGAACAGAGGTAACCTGAACGTAACGTGTATCTATTGAGATCATTTTTGGGTGCTGGTTGCAGGAAAAAATGAATGATTTTTGAAACTAAAACATTGTTGTGTCTCACTAGTAAAAATTATTGATTTTATCTTAGAGTGGAAAAAGTTCAGTTACCACATTACTTTGTTTTTCATATGTACTTCATTTAAAAAATATGTCGTGATAGACGTTCACACAACAAGAATCTAGGGGCTGACCCACAACTCTGAGCAGAGTAATGTGGGTTGCCTAAATTTATTTTTCGCATGGCCCTCCGCTCGTTTCGCTCGCTACGGCGCGGCGGCTCAGGAGAAGGATACTAACCAGGTGCTAACCCAAGACATACCCAAAAATGAAAACTATTGAAAACAGTTGACGGCTCAAAGTTATGGGTCAGTCCCTAGACATAAATGTTCACACACGCCATCAAAGCTGCAAAAAATAACCGATCTATTATTGGAAGTGCACATTATTGGTTTTATAATTCGGCATTTTTATGAATGACTTCTTTGCTTCTGATGTATGAACTTAACCTTAAAGCGCCAGTCATAAAATATAAATCAGAGGAGGGCAACGTTGCCAATTCTCAGTTTCCATTACTTTTAATTTAAAAGAGTATTATTAAGCTCGCTCCGGGGCGCAACAAGAATTAACCCAAATTAAAAAAAAAAACAAACATAACCTTAAAAAAAGTCTTATCATCGACGGGAATCGAACCCGGGGTGTAGTGTCACGAACACGCAATTGAACCTTTGTTGGGGTTTTGAACCTTCCTTTCGTTATCAAAACTATTCATCTCAAGTAATTCACCAAGGTATTGCAAGGTCTGTAATATTGGTATACTAGAGAACAATTAGCTAATATCAAATGCGGATATCCTTCCTTAAGGTTCGTACCTTTAATTTTGTTAATCAAGTCTAAGGAAATTAGTGCTTCTGAATCGTCTTGGAAAGACAATAAATGTAGTTTCGGCAAAGTAGGATTGCAAACAGATAATTTGTATTTAATTTGATGTCTTCAAAGTGTTTTGCGCTCCCTCCGAATTTATATTTTATGACTAGCGCTGTTTAAGGTTAAATTGATGTATGATGGGAAATTTTGATAGAATACGTCTTTCAATGTTTTGTGACATGTCGTTTGTGAAATATGTATGTGTATTTATACATTTAATTGCCTAGAATTTAATGAAAAACGGTTTGAAGATGGGCGAAAATCAGCCCTCATCTCAAATAGTAGGTAGTTGTTACAACAATTGAAATACACTAATAATTTCCAAAAGAGCAATCTTCGAACACATTTCTATAATAAAAAAAAACCTAACTTCCAAACAGTGATTTTATACCTATACAGGGTCTCGCAAAAATTTCGAAAACTTACACAAATAACTCAGGTTAACCCCAATTAACTAAAGTAAACGAAATTAACTAGTGATAAGCCGCCCTAAGCCCACTGAAAGTGAAACTAACTCAAACTAACCTAAACTAACCCAAACTAAATTGTAACGTGACCCCAGATAAACCCACACCAGATGCGAAACCTCCCACCTAACGCATGAAACAAGAATTCGTTTAAAGCTCCGCCTTCTTGGGATGGCCAGCCATCCCAAGAAATAGTCAGGGCAAGTTCTAGTGTGATTTTAAACGCGAGCCACGCGAGTCTTTTGGTTTAGTCCGAGAGTGTTTAGAAAAATAATTAATCTTTATTTTATTTTTGTCAAAAATGCCTGGGTATAAGTGCCTTTATTTGAATTGTTCTACTAGAAGCGGTGGCGAAAAATCATTATTTAAATTACCCCGCGATCCTGAAAGGTATGTATAAATGTTGTATAATGCACATTCCAGCACACGTATTTCCAAAATTATTGCATATTATAAAATCGAATGAGCACGAAATTCAATTAAATCTGAAAACTAGCAGATACAATGTTATAGTTAAATCTTTTTTAAAACCAACTAATGTTATACAGTGTCCGCCAGAATATTGGCCATATATGGGAAATTTCTTTATTATTATGATATCGGAACTTTTGTGTTAACCAATCTATTCTGCGTGTCTGACAATCTAAAAATGCATTTTAACATTGAAAATGTTTCTGTTTTCCTAGGATAGGGCCTCAAATCGTGAACAAGTGCATGCTACATTTGCCACATTCATGACGTCATACCCGTGAGAGATCGTGTTACTTTGTTTATTTAAACCTAAATTTGATTATAACGTATCGGAATCGGTTCAAATGACTAAAATAAATTGGAACTAACTGAAACTAACCGAAAGTTTATTAAACGACTAACCAAAAGCATCAAAACGGGCTAAAACGTATCAGAACAGGTTACCAAAATTGAAGTAAGTTAAAACTAATCAAAACGAATCGAATTTTGGCGACTAACCAAAACTAACCGAAAACATTAAATTTGATTATAACTTGTCGGAACCGGTTCAAATAACTAAAAAAATTGGAACTAACTGAAACTAACCGAAAGTTGATTGGACCACCAACCATAAGGGCCAAAACGGGCTAAAACCTATCGGAACAGGTTACAAGAATTAAAGTAAGTTAAAATTAACCAAAACAAACGAATTTTGGCAACTAACGAAAACAAACCACAAACATTAAATTTGATTATAACGTATCGGTTCAAGTTACTAAAATAATATGGAATTAACTGAAAGTAACCGAAAGTTGATTGAATGACTAACCAAAACTAACCAAAGGTAACTAAAAGCACCAAAACGGGCTTAAACTTATCAGAACACATAACAAATGTTAAGTTAAAACTAACCAAAATTAACCGAATTTTGGCGACTAACCAAAACTAACCAAACACATTAAAACTGCTTATAATGTACCAGAACCGGTTCAAATTACTAAAATATAATAAAACTAACTGAACTTTACCGAAATTTGATTGAACGACTAACTAACCAAAAGTAACCAAAAGCACCAAAACGGGCTAAAACGCATCGAAATAGATTTAAAATATTGAAGTAAGTTCAAACTAACCCAAATTAACCGAATTTTGGTGACTAACTAAAACTAACCAAAAACAATATTAAGGTACCGGTTTAAATGACTAAAATAAATTGGAACTGACTGAATTTTACCTAAAGTTGATTGAACGACTAACCAAAAGTATGTAAAAGCATCAAATCGAGCTAAAACGTATCGAAATAGTTTAAAAATATTAAAACTAACCCAAATTAACCGAATTTTGGTGACTAACCAAAAATAACCAAAAACACTAAAATTGTTTATAACGTGTTAAAATGATTAAAATAAATTAATACCAACTGAAATTAACTGACAGTTGATTGAACGACTAACCAAGACTAACCAAAGGCACCAGAAAGGGCTAAAACATATCGGAACATATTAAAAATATTAAGGTAAGTTGAAACTAACTTTAATTAACCGAATTTTGGCGACTAACTAAAATTAACCAAAACATTAAAAATGGTTATGACGTATCGGATCCCGTTCAAATGAATGAAATTAATTAAAATTAAGTAAAACTAACCAAAAACTGATTGAATGACTAACCAAAACTAATCAAAAACAACAATAAACACCAAAAAGGGCTAAAACGTATCGAAACTGATTAAAGGTATTAAAATAAGTAACTAACCCAAATTAACCGAATTTTGGCGAGTAACTAAAATGAACCAAAATATTAAAATTAGTTATAACGTATCAGATCCGGTTCAAATGACTGAAATAATTTAAAACTAACTAAAACTAACCGAAAGCTGATTGAATGACTAACCAAAACTAATCAAAAGTAACCATAAACACCAAAAAGGGCTAAACCTATCGGAACTAATAAAAGATATTAAAATAAGTAACTAACCCAAATTAATCGAATTTTGGCGACTAACTAAAATTAACCAAAAACGTTTAAATTGGTTATAACGTATCGGAACCTGTTCAATTGACTAAAATAAATTGGAACTAGCTGAAAGTAACCGAATGTTGATTGAATGACTAACCAAAAGTAACTAAAAGCACCAAAACGAGCTAGAACGTATCGAAATAGATTAAAACTATGGAAGTAAGTTAAAACTAATACAAATTAACCGAATTTTGGTGACTAACCAAAAACACTAAAATTGGGTATAACCAAAGAAAATTCTACTATATTCTTTGGTATAACGTATCGGAACTGGTTCAAATGACGAAAATAATTTAAAATTAACTGAAAATTAGCCTTTTTTGGTGCTTTTGTTTACTTTTGGTTAGTCGTTTAACCAACTTTTTGTTAATTTCAGTTAGTTTTAATTTATTTTAGGCATTTGAACCGGCTCATATACGTTATTAGCAATTTTAGTTCTTTTGGTTAGTTTTGGTTAGTCATTCAATCAACTTTCGGTTACCTTCAGCTAGTTCCAATTTATTTTCGTCATTTGAACCGGTTGCGATACGTTATAACCAGTTTAAATGTTTTTGGTCAATTTAAGTTAGTCGCCAGACTTCGGTTAAATTAAACTTAATCTAATATTTTTAAACTGTGCCGATACGTTTTAGCCCTTTTTGGTGGCTTTGGATACTTTTGGTTAGTTTTGGTTTGTCGTTCAATAAATTTTCGCTTGATTTCAGTTAGTTTTAAATTATTTTAGTCATTTCAACCAGTTCCGATACGTTATAACCAATTTTAATGTTTTTGGTTAGTTTAGGTTAGTCGCCAATATTCGGTTGATTTGGGTTAGTTTTAACTTACTTTAATATTTTGAATCTGTTCCGATACATTTTAGCCCGTTTTGGTGCTTTTGGTTAGTTTTGGTTAGTTATTCAATCAACTTTTGGTGACTTTTAGCTAGTTCGAATTTATATTAGTCGTTTGAATCGGTTCCGATATGTTTTAATCAAATTTAATGTTTTTGGTTAGTTTTGGTTAGTCCTTAAAATTTTGCTCGTTTTGGTTAGTTTTAACTTATTTTAATCTTTGTAACCTGTTCCGATATGTTTTTGCCCGTTTTGGTGCTTTTGGCTATATATTTGGTTAGTCGTTCAATCAACTTTCGGTTAGTTTCATAACTGAAACTAACGTTCCAATTTATTTTAGTCATTTGAACGGAATCCGATACCTTATGATCAAATTTAAGTTTAAATAAACAAACTTACACGATCTCTCAGGCGTGTGACGTCTTGTCGCAAATGTAGCATGTACTTTTTCACTATTTGAGGCCCTATATTAGGATAACAGAAACATTTTCAATGAAAATAACCTTAAATCGGCATACAATAAAGCGTATTAAGGGAATTTCTGCAAAAAAGTCAGAGCAGCCATAATAACACAAGATTTCCATGACCGCCTGTTGGGAAAAAAGAAAGTGAATGGCTATTGCAAATTTTTATTTTTCCTGAACTAGTCCAGCAACAAAACACGTTTTCATTTGATTGGTGCGGACCAACTATTTTAATTTTGAAGAACAATTCTATAATCATACCCAGATTATTTGGTGCAGGCCGCGTATAACCGCCACGTCAAGGTTAAAGTTGGCTGGCGAGGAATTTGCCGATCTTTTGCATCTGGTGTGGGTTTATCTGGGACGTGACATTGAATCGATTCAGGAATTTCAATTTGACAAAACATAGCAATTTGTGTATATATCAGGTTGCTTGAAAAAAAATTAAGACAGAAGGAGAGATAGTTATGCGTCGTCTACCTAATACGCTGTGCAAGCAATGACGTTTCACATCTAGTGTGTGGTCTACAACCACAATCATGTTTTATTAAATTAATATTTTGGCAAAACCTACGTTTTCGACCAAGGACCGATTGTTTCTTATTTTCACAGTATCCCATAATGGAAAATGTCCATCATGTCCACTTTGCTTTAGTTGAAATCCGAAATTACAAAAATAAGTTCATAAATTAATTTCTTAAGTTTGCACAAGTATTGCAGTTATAATTTCTTCTTGTGCAAAAGCTTAAATATTAAATTTTTAAAAGCGTAAATTCTATAAAGTCAGTAGCTAAAATTTCCCAGCATTAGCTCATTTAAACTAACAAAAACTAACTCATAAAGTGGAAATAATAAAAATATCTTCTACATGGTTTCAGAAAAAAAATGCTATCAATGTTTCTATAAGCTGGAAGAAAAAATCTATAAGCTTAGCTTTTTTCAATGACTTCAGCTAAACGAAAGTTGAGTCCATATCAGAGCAAGACGTTACAAACAGCTGAGAAATGTTTAAAAATATTTTTTCCTTTATTTTTTATCTATTATTATAGTAGCTTTCCCTTGTACCTAATATTTATAAGATTGGCAGTTTTTTAAAACTCGACTGTCGCAACATTGACAATATAAAGGAGAAACATTACTGCTGAACGATTAAGTAAGTAACCTTAATAACTAACACACTTATGGGATATGTCATAATCTTTTTCTATCTGGACCGATCATTATTTTACATAATATGTAAAAATATTATTGACATACCGCATATACAATAACAGAAAGTCACATCAATAGGCAAAAATAAATAATTATATTTCAAGCCTCGTTCTTCAAGATTACACATAACGTAGTATCATGCCTTCTAGCTGGTGACGATGACGCCACCTTTCATATAATTATGATCGAACTTCACTTAAGGTAAGTTCGTTTGATAATTTAAAAATATTCTTCTTAGCAGTTTTAACAGATAATTTAATATCAGGTTCGGTCGAAACGCAGCGACCTTATTGTGGATCGCACTTAGTTTAAATTTGTAGCCATCGATAAAATACTGCAGGACTTACCAAATTTTTCTCTTTCTTGTTCTACATCCGAAAAGTCCATGATGACCTCCGAAAGACTGAAACTGTTGCCAGCGGGTTTGCGTGGGCAAGCTAGTTGGTCTGGTGTGACGGTTATATGTTTCAAATCGTCTTCGCATTTGGCTAACCGGCCCCAATTCCATTCCGTGTCCACTGTGATCCAAGTGACAAGGTCTTCTAAACGAATAACGACCTTTTCCGATATTGCAAGGACTTCATCCTGAAAACGAAAAATAATATTTAATTTCTCTGAAGCTATTATCATAATACCACTGAGATCATCATACATTCTAGATGTAATAAGTTCAGCATATTGATGTAAAAGGTACATACATAATAATTCAGAAGGAGATCTAAAATGTGTTTTTAGAATACAACATTTATTCCCTAAAATAATACTTAAACAGAAGCGTGTCCTGGAATCTGGGAAGGCGGTAACAATGGTTGACTTTTGGAAAAAACTTTGTAGATACAAGCAATTTTTTTACATAAAAATAATATATGCAGAATCATCCAGGTCAGCAATATCATCGATGATATTTTTTACACAGTGCCAATTAAGTGATTTTAACGAAGATGAAAAACTCAAAAAGAAAATCAATGTTTCCAGAACAATTCTGCCTCGAGTTTTGGAGTTTTAGCAGCGAAAATAAATTAAAACGCTTGGAAGAGCAAAAAAAAGCTGATAATGCAAGGAATACTCTAAAAATATTTGTATAGTACAAACGGCAAATTTAGGTATTAGTCGTAAGTATTTACTTATAATTAGATAATACAAAAAAATTATCGTAGGTATTTATTACCTTTAGAGTAAATTAAATATTATAGTTATTCTTGAATTTGAATAAAGTCAAATAGCCAAATCATTCGACTATTCAACTAGTTGAATAATTTAACTATTCGAATAGTTGAATCATTCGTCTATTTCAAATACATACATTTGGCTATTATATTCGAGTTTAAAATCTCAACTTCGGTCGATTATATTATCATCATTAATAAATAAGTACAAAGTACGTAATTGAATTTCCACTTTCTGTATATCTACCCATTAAAATATGACAGTGGAAAATATATAAAAAGTAATTCAATTATTTATTCATAATGACATTGTTGACGTAACTTCCAGGTTAAAAGAATTTAGTAATTATACTTTTATATGATTATTTCAATTTTCACTATGATAGAACAAACCAAAAACCGAATGAGCCTACGGTTGTTTTGTTGTTTATCCAAATCGAGAAAAATTTTTAATGCCATATCTTGAAAATGAATTGCTTGATATTCTTAATAAAATACTAAAAACCAAAAGATCTTTTGGATGTAATGAAGTTCCAAACTTTTTATTAAAACGGGTTTTAATTTATATTATAAAACCAATAACTTATTTAGTAAAATTGTCATTTTGTGAGGGAAAATTTTCATTTAGTCAAAAAGTTGAGAAGATTGTTCCATTGCTTAAGAGAGGTAGTAAGACAGACATAAATATCTATAGGCCAGTTACACTTACGATGGTGTTTTCGAAAATTTTAGAATACGCTTATCTGGATAGACTCTTGTACTTCTTGGATAGGTATCAGATACTGTCTGACGACCAGTACGACTTACGTGGTGGGAGATCCACTAGTCAAGCGGTCACATCTTTTTTGGAATCGATCTTGGAAGCTGTTGAGTCAGGAGGGTGTCCTGTTGGCGTCTTTTGCGACTGTGACAACCACGATCTGATGCGTTGTTTTGGTATTACCGGACCACCTTAAAATTTTATTGAGACATTTTTATGTGAAAGAATGCAATACGTTTGCATGATGTACCGTGATGGCGGGTTTTCTTACGTGATAAGGTCAGATTTGTTATCTGTAAATATGGGCGTTCCGCAGGGATCTATATTAGGTCCAATTATTTTTCTCATTTATATAAATGACTTGGAAAACTTGCGGAATACCTTTTTTCCGGAATTTGCGGACGATTTTACAGTATGAAAAACTGATAAATGTTGTTTGGAGAATTCCTGTAATTTAATCTTAAGGAATGTAAATAACTGGTTTAATGAAAACAAAATCAATATTTAAATCACTCAAAAAGATCTTTTATTCGTTCCAGCCATGCAGGAACTTGTCCATCCATATTGATAATATTCCCTTAGAGTCAAGCAGTGATGTTAAATTTCTCGGCATATTTCTTGATAAAAATATGCCTTTTTTCTACGACTGCCCTGAAAATAGACGAATACGCACTAACAACTGCTATTGAAAACTGGACATTTCACACATCGTGTGAAAAGTATACTTTGCACACGGCATGTGCAAAGTATACTATAGAATGAAGGACGAAACCCTAAAACGACGCCCCGGGTAGGGCGTTGTCCCAGCCCTGGCATCTCAATACCTACTCATCAACTAGTTACACAAATTACTGTAGAAGTGTTTGTATGGTCTTTGTAAACTTTAAAGACAAGATGCTTTATAAGAAATGTTATCAAAGAATATTCTACTACGATCTTTGACATTATATAATATCAATATTTGCAGTCGTAGAAAAAGTATAGTATGCAACGTGTATGAAAATGTGTTATTTTCAACACTTGTTGCACAATATACTATTAAAAGTCATTGTAAACATTTACTGTCCCTGTTGGGATCCAACATTTATGTTTTAAATAATTTAAAAAATATTGTGACTGAAACTCAAATCGTATACAAATCTATTATGCTCACATTGAGAGTAAATTAAGATATGGAGTAATTTTGTCGGGTTGGTCAGTTGATTCCACTGATGTTTTTTTGGCTCAGAACCGCGCTATCAGATGTATGGCGGGGATCTCAAAGCGTACCTCGTGTAAGCAATATTTTTAGCATTTTAATATTTTAAATTTGTAGTCTTTGCGTGTTTGAAATGTGTGTTTATGTCTATAAAAATAATAAAGATTTTTTGCTCAATCGTGAAATCCACTCAAATAATACTAGAGCAAAGGATCATTTTAGAGTACCATTTTTTGTTAAATACAAAAGCTCGTATAAATTACCTAATGTCAGTGGTGTTAGGTTTTTCACCAGCTTACCTACTGAACTAAAAACGTGTGATAACTTTGTGATATTTAAAAAGCGTTTAAAAGACTTTCTCGTGTCTAAGTGTCTTTATTCAGTAGAGGAGTATTTTACATAGTTTTGTAGCTGTACACTGAAAAAAAGGATCTTTTGCCATAAATGCGTATGACTTTCAACCAAATGCTTCGCGCTTTTGAATAGGTCCAAGAGCGACCTCTCTTGATATAAAACCATAATTCTCTTGCCATACATTGGATAAAATTACTCCAGAAAAATGCTTATTCTATTTGTTCAAAGTCAATAAAGGCTTAGATCAAGACCGATAGCAAAGGTGTAATTGGCACAAGAACCAAAATGTCTTGTTAGAAGAAATTTTTCTTTTGAGCCACACCCGTGTTATTTTAGATAAAGGATCAGGGGTTTTAAATCAAAGAAAGTTTCTCTTGGCCCAAATACTTGTAATTTTGATATGAAACTTGGATCTCTTGATCCAACAACTTTAGGTCTCGGCTATAGAGTAGCATTCTCTTGATCCAAGAGTATTTGATCTTGACTACCGATTGCAGTTTTCTTAAACCAAAAGCTTTTGATCTCCAGATAGGACTATTAGCTGCCAAAAAAGGTGCACATGCATTAATATTTCTTCCGAACGGAACATTATAATACTCTGCAACTGCATTTGGGCAATGGGGTACTAAGCGGATAATTTAAACCCCATTTTTTCCCATACGCAATTACAGAATAGTGCTAGTGCTTCGAAAAGAAAAAAAATATGCACTTATGTTCTTTTGGCAGAAAAAAGGATTATGGGCAAAGGAATTGAATGAAAGGCAAACATGGTTAGAAAATAATATATTTTTTAACATTTAAATGTCAACATTAATAAACATTATTAATAAACATGATGTATTAAATATATAGCATTTAATTTAAAATCCTTACTTGATCTGATGACGTCAGGTTTCTGATGGAAATAGCTCTCTTAAGTCTCATTTGGTCCCCAATGTTAAGAGTCAAGACATTTATTTGTTCCTCATTTAATTCTTGAAGAATTGACATTTCATCAATTATTTGTTCTAAAAAATAATATATTTTGTTATTTTCTAGACGCTGCTGTCTTTTATTTTTGAACATTGTTATATTTTATTACTTATTATGCAAAATTATTTTAAGAATATTGCCTGCAAATTGAATCAGGTATATATGCCGCGTATATATTAACTTTAACATTTAACCAAAATTCCTAGATTCATGAAAAAAATTAAATTCGGGCAAACAGGACTCGTTAAATCTCCCCTTCCTTCCCTTTTGTGCGGATCTACACTTCTTAAACAATTTGTTGTATTTAATCGATCAGTTAGTTATATTTTAATATCAATAGGTATTTTTAATATTATTTTGTTAAATTGCTTTCATTTACGTAATTGTTATGTTGTCATTAAAATATACCACGAAACCATAATGCTCTTGTTAAAAAGTGGTCTTGATGTACCTAAATGGTAAACTCTCTTGTCTCAACCCCGTTTTTCTTTTGCTGAAGAGTAAAGGTATTAATACAAAAACTAACAGTTTTGATCCAAAATGTTCTACTTTGTGTTTAGACCCTGGGGTATTGAGCCAAGTAAAATTATCTTGGCTCAAGACCCAACGCTTTTGTGCTTAGATCTTAGGGTATTGAACCAAGTGAAATTATCTTGGCTCAAGACCGAATAGTATTAGTTATGGGATGAGTATGCCCATTCCGCCATTATGAAGAGCGTATACAGGATACGTTTAATTTTTTATTGCCATACCTTCCAAATTTTGACCTTAAATCTAGACAAAAGCTTAAGCTGTATGGCGAAAACTACTAATTATTTTATTTATACTCTATCTCCTAAAATACAGATTAGTAAATAATATTTTCCATACTATACCGGCAAATCTAAGCACACGCAACATATAAAATATTAGGATGTACTTACCTTCAAATATTGCGTATAAATGATCCAGTGTCCATTTGTTTAAGAGTGTTTTAATATCCATCATTTAATTTTAAAACAAATTCACAAAGCCTGCCCGCCAAATTCAACCTGTAGATTACAACATATACAATGGCACTCGCACTGATGCGATTGCAACTTAAACGAGAATGACGCTTTCGCTGTGTATCCCCTCCACGTTTACTTGCCGATTGTGTTTTTTGATCGTTAATATTAATGCATTTGGGATAACGGCTTGGAGTAGGAGTTTGAAGAGATATATCTCTTGCCTGAATTGCCTAAATAATGAAATTCTTATAGCTTTTGAAATAAGATAAACTGCATTTGTTTGAAGAAAAACTCGTCCAAGAGAAATTTAGATAAAATTCAAGAGCGTCAACTTTCCTAGACCAAGATCTTTTTTCTTGCACCAAGAAATACTTTCTTGTACAGAGATATTTTCTCTTGACTGTAGTAATTTTTGATCAAGAGCGTTGACTACTTTGAGCCAAGAGCAGCTATTTTTTCAGTGTAGGTAGTCGTAGTTTGTAGGATCGATTTTTGACAATTTCCTATATACAAATTGTATTATGTCTAAAAGGAAAACAAAGATTATTTATTTATTTATTTGAAATCGCACACTTTGTGAGTATGTATAAGCGTTATTGCATTTTAAAAAATGGTATAAGTATTAGTAGGCAGAGATTATTAGATCAATCGAATGATCATTTTTTATTAGCAAGACCTGTCAGTTGCAAAATTTATATTTTCTATTTAATATTGTATTTTTTACGATGACTGAAAATGAAAATTATCAATATTTTGAAAAATATACAGAGCAATGAAAACTGGCGTGAAGCTTCTCAGCTATATTTCAATATGTTTGTTTGAATATTTCTTTACTTTTTGAGTTATTTGGGTTTATTTTTTTCTTAAATATCATTTTTAGAATATAGATAATCAGGAAGAAGGCAACATGGTCTCTATGCTCCAACAATTTTTTTATTCCCTTCTTTCTGGATATTTATAAATTAAAATGATATTTAAATGAAAAATACACCCATATAACTCAAAAGATAAATAAATATTCAAACAAATTTACTGAAATATAGCTGAGAAGTTTCACGGGAGTTTTCATTACTCTGTATAAAGCATACCAGCATGTCATATTTTTTAAAATATTAACAATTTTCATTTTCAGCCATCGTAAAAAATACAATATTGCACAGAAAATATAAATTTTGTAGCTGGCAGGTCTTACCACTAGGAAATGCTCATTCCAATGTTCTAATAATCGCTGCCTCATCAAGAGTGTCGTATATAGGAACACATTTTGTGAAATCATGAATTTTAGCTTTATTATTTAAATTATATATCATGCGTTATATATTTTTGGAAAGCTTATAAAATTTACAACCAAACGAAAGAAAAATATACAGCTTGGTAAGCATACAAGTTTGATTTATAGCTAAAAATTGACAGCTCACAGCAAAAATCTTACTACGCCACTGGATTCTACATAAAAAACTGTAAAAGAGCAAGTATTTAGCTTTGCGATATATTAAGGGATAACGGAAATATAGAGGGGGGGGATCTTAAAATGCATTATTTTGTCCATACCTTAAAAATTTTGTTCATACCTTCGTTTGAGTATTGCGAAAACCGCAACCCTATCTTTACTCGTAAGTGAGATACCCCGTAATATCATAGAAAATAGAACACCCTGTATACCGCACCATATGTTAACTATTTGCATTAATTTTCCTACCACTTTGGGACTTCAAACACTGGCAAAAACGAAAGAAAAATCGTCTCTTCTAGCGGGTTAGTTTGGGTTAGCTTTTGTCCTAACCCCAAAAAAATCGGTCTTTCACAGGATCACTTGAACTGGCAGCTATACAATATCAATTAAAAATGTCGAGAACTCCTGCAGAACTGGAAAATGCGGGGCATTTCCCCGGAAAAACAATAAAACTAAAAAAACACACTCTAAACCTCTGAAATATCAAAACTAGGTACTTTCCTCTGAACTAAAATTTTACATCCACACCGGATGTTAGGCCAACAATATACTCGATTTCGGCATAAGGTTTTCCTTTAACAACGTCCGGTGCTAGAATCCAGAAAAGATAGGTTTTCTTACCATTGTCAATAGGTCATCGAATTTGTAATAGCTTCTCGGAATAATAATGAAATCGCATAACAAGCCATAATACGATCTTCCATCTATTGTTGGGTAGCGTTATTTATTACTTATTTATTAATATCTATATTACACTACAAGATGGCGGCTTGGTCGCATAATTTTAGAATATTTCCGGGGATACACCGAGTTTAATACCTTTATGAAATCAAGATATTTCTGTTGTGGATGCAGAAAAATGGTGTATCTTTTTCAAGGGAGTGGAAGTGTGGATTTTAAGAAGAATAGTTCAGATAGTTTTATCTGCCTCTTGTAGCAATACTTATGTGCGGTGGAATGATGATATAAAGATATTGGCATCATTAAGTACCTAACAAAGCTTATTAAATCAGCAAAATCAAACAGCAAATACCATTTTAATTTTTAAAAGTGTGACTCGCATTACCTACGGTACTTTTCACTAAATAAACCCAAATACAGTGTTCGCTTATAAAAAAGATGGGAACCTCGTTTCCACTGTGTGACTGTGATGTCTACTGCATCTCTCGTCTGAGCCCTAAGTCCAGCAATCAAGGCGGTTACTGTTTAACTTATTGCCTACACAATCCGTTCGTTAAGCTCAGAAATACCTGTTTGGAAGCCTATAAATACATATGTACTTACTTACTGACGTTCTGGAGAAATCTCGTTAAAGGGATTCACAATTTTCACTAATTTTGAGTTGAAAATAATTTTTAATGAACTGATAAAACCCCGTCTAAACCCCAATAACATCAAAACTTGAAATGTGTTTATCCATCTGTAAAGAGATAACATCTCATTAGGAATCAAATACCTAATTAGAAAACACGATCAATTCCTGAACCCTGATGATAGGAAGGGAGAGTATTATATTCAAATCCAGGTTATAAGCTAAGCGTCAAAAGTGCTAAAGGAGAACAAACGTCAAATCATGTTTCCAGATTAAACAAAGAAGCGAGCATATACATTGTATACGGACTGAAATTGAAATAACAATTTATATCCGCGTATAAAGTAAGCACTCGGGGTGGAACGTGGAAACGATTTCCTAGTAAGCTGAGTATTCAGCGGCGGGTAATAATAATATCATAGTGCAGTAAATATGCATACAATCTTCGCATGACTCACAGACTAATAGATATTTATAGTAAGATCACATACAGACAAATAAAACTTCCATACACACATATTTGAGTATGCATTTCTCCAAACAAACTTTCGACAAACGTTTAGAGAAATGGATACTCAAATAATGTGGATATAGAAGTTTTATTCGTATTGTTTCACCTTTAAACTATAACCTAAACAACGAAACAAGACAAGACAAATTGTACAAGTGTACGTTTTGTTAAAGTTTTGACTTTTGTGCTTATTTTTAGTGTTAACAACGTCAACCTAACGAAACGGCCAAAAAATGTCCTTCGACTTCTAAACAATTGACTGTTACCTAACTAAAACAGAGTTTTATCTCCAATACCGAAAACACGACTCCATAGAGACGAATCTTGGCTAAGGAGATCTAGAGAGCTGAACTTCGCAGATCAATCAGCCTGCCAGATGCATCAGAGCCAAGACTCATATTTCGCCTTTAAACGGGGCAGGAGGCTTGAAGTACGCGGACGTGGATAAGTCGCAATTATTCGCAGAAACCATGCAAAATTGCAAAACCAAGGCAGATAAAACGAACATCCTGACGAGGATGAAGAACTACACGCAGACGTCCAAGAAAGAGCCTAGATGTGATGTACCAACCTCACCAGGTGAGGTTACAAACATCATAAAAAGGCTAAAAGTCAGAAACGCACCAGGTGCTGACAAAATCAGCAACCTGATGCTCAAAAAACTTCCCAAAAAAGAATCACAGCGACGGCGAACATCAACAATGCACTTTCCTGGCAAGGAGGCTAAGGTGATTGTAATACTTAAGCCAGGTAAGGATAAGACCTATCTAGAAAATTACAGACCCAGCAGTCTCCTCTCGGCTGTGAGCAAGGTGGCTGAGAGAGTGATCCTGAGAAGACTCAACGATGAATCCAACGAACGTGACACGATCCCCTGTTTCCAACACGGATTCAGGAAGGGACATTCATCAAAGTTACTACTGCTAAAGATAGTAGAGTATATAACAAAAGGCTTTAACAACTGCCAAGCGTTTCTAGACGTAGAAAGAGCCTTCGACAGAGTATATCATCAGGGGCTGTACTATAAGATGACAGTAGGGCACTACTCTGACAGGATCATCAAGAACATAAGGAGCAAGGTGAATGAGCGCAAAATGCAGGCAATAACCCTCCAGAGTAGGAGCAAGGCTGCCGGACCGCGCATTCGGATAAACAACATCGATATACCTTGGAACGACGAAGTCAAGTACATTGGAGTGCACCTGGATCGTGGCTTGACATGGAAAAGGCACAACCAAGCAGGCTATGCCAAATCCCATGATCGAGATGGGAGACATAGCCGAATATCACTGAAGACTAAGCTCACTATGATAAAGACGATAGCTAGGCATCAACTGACACATGGTTGAACGACCTGAGGATTCGCAGCGAAAACCAGCATAAAATTGCTATCAGGAACGGAAAACAAGTTAGGCAGGTGGAGCACCTTCGTTCGTCGAAAATACCGACCTGCAGGCTAACCTACAGTGGTAACCGATAGAGGACTTGATATTCGAAAAGGCTAGGCGGGTATTCCAAAAAGCAGAGATCCATGCCTATGAAGATCTGAGGCAAGCAATAGATTACGATCCAGACGATCCAGGAAGACGCAGTTGGGCTAAATACAAAAGACCTAGGAGCCTAATTATGCGATCGCACAAGAGACGACCAGTGCCAGGAAGCACAAAGCAGGAGTGGATCCTGCTTATTACATCCCAACTAGGACGATACAACAATCAAGCTAGGCGTTATCTTAGTAATCACAGCGAGGCACCTAAATAGGAAGACCAGGACTTAATAGGAGCCAGTTCCGGAAGTTCTCCCTCCGGCCTGCAGTAGATGCCTCTAGGTGGTTAAAGCACAGGTCGGAACATAGCTGATTGTTTAGTGCATTTTGCCGAAGGCTCCAAACCACAACTTAGAATATTACCTAGTTTATTAAAATATCAAATCTATCCTATGTTGGGGTTTGGAACCTTCGGTATTGCGGATAAAACTCTGTTTTAGTACTGTTTATACTATTTTGATACATTTTTTGGAGCAAGTGATCCGCTGGTGATCCGAAGCTGACCTGACCATATTTTAAGACGTTCTTGAACACTTCTAGAAACGCTTGGCAAAAAGATACTTAGAGCATAATCAACTAAAAATTCCTCTTACTTTTTATCGTTTCCAGGTTCTTCAAATACGAAGTTAAGTATAATTAGTATTTTGCTATAGTTTTGCTTTCTTTACCGTTTAACATCAAGCGTAAATCACTATTAGTGTATTTATTATCTTAAAAATAAACAATTGTGACCCAAGCTAAACCAATTATCGTTTTAGACGTCCTTGATTATCATGGCAACGTGGTGGTAACTGGGATCACAGGACTATGTGCCAACACCTTCTACTTGCCGGGAAGCTAAGAAAAGCAGTAGCCCATACGGCCACCACCGTTGGGACCAAAACTAAATGCTGTAAAGGATATATTTCGAGTTTTTAATATAAAATATGTTTAAAATTGTGAAATTTGTGCATTTGCAGTGAACAATTTATACAAAGCAGGCAATTTATTGTATTAATGGCAAGGACACTTGACTCGACGTTTTTATTTGCAATAATTACCACAAGTGCCAAAAATATTATCACTCAACAGTACAAAGTCAACCAGTTCAAAAAATCATACATCTATGTATGAAAAG
Source organism: Pissodes strobi (assembly GCA_016904865.1). Classification (NCBI taxonomy): domain Eukaryota; kingdom Metazoa; phylum Arthropoda; class Insecta; order Coleoptera; family Curculionidae; genus Pissodes; species Pissodes strobi. The sequence continues at coordinate 298,044 of MU182037.1, forward strand.
GGTCCTCTCTATATGGGAATAAAGGTATTTAATGCACTACCCAGAGATCTCAAAGGTGTAAGACCATATATTGGATTTAGAACAAAGATTAAACGATTTTTTATTTCACACACATTTTATTCAACTGAAGAATATTTTAGACACAATAAGGACAATAGTATAGGAATGAATGTATGTATTGGATGTGAGCAGAATGTGTGTTGGTCTGTTTGCGTTTTTTTTTGTTTATTTTTTATGTTTTTTACATTTTTACTCTATATAACATGTTTAAAACTTAAATTTTTGCTACGTTTAGTTTTAGTTATCTAAGTTTAAGTAAATATATTGACAACCCAATGTTCCTGTAACCATAATGGCAATAAAGATTTTGAATTTGAATTTGAACGGATAAGCCAAGGGGTAGCCCGCCAGCAGCGCTTTTGCCGCATGAAAATATTAACAACTTAGGATTCTAACAGAGCGTATAAATTTGGTGCAGGGTAACAGGAAACGGCCCTGCGCCCTTAAAAAATCTCTCCCTTGGACAGAATTTCAGCAAGAGGAGTACTACTAGAAGAAACAAAAACGTTATTTAAATTCTAGAAGCATTAATTTTCACGCCGTCATACTATGTAACTTGTTCTTCAAATATAAACGCGTAAAAATCTATGATCACAATAATTAGGTTATAATTTGGAATAAATTGAGGTAGTATTTTTCCGACTTTACAAAGGAACTTTAGTTATGCATGAGACGGCACTGCTCGAATAACAAGTTATTAGAGGGCCTCGGCGTCGTATAAAGGACGACAGGCAGGCCAACTTTCCCCTCCGCCCACGAAGCCTGGTTTCCCAATTAATTACTTTATAATGTAAATATGGATGGAAAAGACATAGTTCGACGGCTTGAAAGTTACGGAAACGTAAACGCGTGATATTTAAATTAGGCAAAAGAGCATTTTGTTTTGCAAAATGATGAACAAGAGCACAGAATTACAAACAACTCATGTATAAGAAGCTTTTTCGTAGTTTATAAAACAAATCTGGGAGATGAGGAAATATTAGGAATGGATGGTGTCGAATTTGTTGTTAAATTTTAAAAAGCCATAAATGCAAAGTTGACGAATGTGCAATACTCATGCAGATACAGTCTTTTAAACTGTTTCATAGCCTCCTATTTATGTATCAGTTTACTTTCTAAGTGCATTTTTTTTCTTTATCACATAACAAGATAAGTCTCAAGCAACTCGTGTTACAGGAAAAACAAAAAGCATTATTGATCATATATTAACCAAAACTGTAATAAAATTAGCTGTATTAATGTTATAGTAATTGTCTCTCTGCTCATAATGTCATAACATTCGATATCACTTTTCATTCCAAAATATTTAGGCCTAAAAGCACGTATGAAATTAAAGCAATAGATCACATAAAGTTTAAAAAAAACATTGGAACAAAAAATAAAAGAAAAATAAGTCGTGGTATTTTAAAGACCTAATAAACCTTCTTTATGATTGTAAAAAATCTATATTTTCGGTCAGAATGGGAAAAATAGGAAATGATGTAAAAAAACAATAAACTTTTAAAAAATAAATTACATAATTTATCCATCAATGATTTATTAATAACGAATCAAAAAGATATAGCGCAAAACTTTAATAATTACTTCTCAAGAGTAGAAGATACTGTCAAAGAAAATAGATTCCGAAATATTAATGCAGAATTTAAACATTCGTTCTAGTGAAGTTACTTGTGAAAGTAGCATTTGTATTAGAGCAACCAATCTAATTGAAATTAACGAGAGTTTAGGCGATCTAAAAAAGGACTCTACGCCTGGGCATGATAAAATATGGGTTATAGACTTTTTAAATTTAAATGAGAAACTGGTTCCAATTTTGGTGGAGCTTATAAGAATTTTGGTTACTGGAATATATCCAGATGAATTAAAAATTAGTAATTAGTAAAATATGTAAAGCAGGCTCAAAAACGATTCAGAAATCTGAACTCAAAAATATGTATTCTCAAAACAAAATATATTTAACAGAACTAAACAAACAAAAGCCACTAATATTGGTCCACGAATATCAAAACCAACTATGGAAGCCTGTAGTTTTTTCCTCGGTTTTTTCAGATGAGAAAACGTTTCAATTCCGTAACAATGGAAGAGTTCGAGTGTATAGGGCAATAAACACAAGGTATGATGAATACACGAACAAGACAAATAAAAGTGGACGTTTTTCTGTAAATGTTTGGGGTTGGATTAGCGCTAGGGCTCCACGAGTTTCACAAATTGTACAAGGGCGGCTAACAGCTATAACGCATTGAAACATATTAAATAATGTTATGGTACCATCGGTTGGCACCATATTCGGTCCAAATTACATTTTCCAACAAGATAATACTCCCATTCACACTGTCCTCATAACAACAGACTACTTTCAATAAAATAATATTCAAGTTTTACCATGGCCTTTGAAGAGCCCTGTTTTCAACCCAATGGAGAAATGACTAAGTTCATGTATAAACATCACTTCTATCCAAAAAATGAAGAAGAACTGCGCCAGAGGAGATAAACGCAGCTTGGGACCCAAGAGCATACAAGAAGCTTAGTCTTAATAATAATTATCCCGCGTCGCGTCGTTAAGAAAAAGGAACTGAAAACAAAGGCGCAATGACTAAACACTAAAAAGCTGCTTTTAATTACATAATATTTAGGTTAATTGCCATATTTAGAAACGTGTATTTACTGTTAAAGTTTTGTATTTTTATTGTGCTTCCACTTTTTATATAAATTTAATATATATTTTATCTAAAAATTTGAGAAAACTGTGTTAGGTATATTTTTTAATGGTGTTTTTATTACAGTTTTTCTACTTCGCCTCGTATATTGCAACAGCAAATCCATGGTAACGCCTAAAAGCTTAGGTGGCATCATATTATTTTCGTACCCAGCGACGGCGGTACCAATTTCTCGATATCCTCCTACACCGGGAGCTCAACTGCGGGGCTACTATTTGTGTAACTACTTTTTTTTAATCGCAACGACATGCACTTACCGTGACAAATCCAATTAAAAATAAACAGAAAATCAGAAAAATGTATCAGAATTCCAAAATATGACCGCTGAAACAAGATCATGTTATTATTATTATTACTAATATTATTTAATTAAATCAACACCTTCTAAATAAAAAGGACTGGTATCTAAATCTAAGATGGCTCGCGCGTAGTGAGCAGACTCTGACAATGAAAAACGTATTAATTCATATATAAGCTGCTTTTGGAACTTTTTGACTTCAAAAGAATACACACCAAAATTATTTTTAATAGTTAATTACATGCCATTTACCAAAATAACAACAAAAAGTCGTTTGAAAGCCGGTACATCACAAAAAAGAACAAAATAATTATTATAATATGTAGTTTAACAATTATTATAATATGCTATGATGTAAAAAATACGAGCTATGGCTATTAAGTTAATAAATATGCAGTGGTTTGTTTAAAATATATCTCGAGGTGTATATGAACTAGTGATGCTTTGATATTTTGTAAAGACTGTTTAAATACGATGAATGTGTACTTCTGAGGAGTTTTTTGATTTTGTCACAATTGTTTTTGTTTT